>KZ061541.1:885337-1034986 GCA_002091835.1 Anopheles maculatus | reverse complement strand
CACCAGGCTCCGGTCACCTAGTCTTGCCATGAGAATGTCTTGATGTCATGAAATAGCCTATGTCCTGCATGGACATCGGAGGTGTTGTAGATCCGAACTGCGATGAAGTGATCATGTTGATGCGTCCGCTGGAAAGGCCAGGATACAGGATTAGTAGTCGCAAGTCGGTCTTGCTTGAACAGTACCGAGGATTGTTGTATCAGGTCAAGTCCGCAGAGCATTCGAAAAAGTATATTACAGTAGATATCTTTGGGATATTATACGTACAGCATGATTTATTAAGTACCATTGCGATCAGGCCTCTGTCTCTCTTAATCGGTTGAATCAAAAGTTCCAGAGATGCCATTTTCAAATTGTCTTGAAATATATCACTATCAGGATCCGTACAAAAAGGAATCTTAACTGACACGAGAAACGCTGAAATTAAAATCTTCCCAGTGATGGAGTAAAACATCATTAGTAGAGATCTACCAAGATATCAAGCAAGAAGATCATCTTCATCTACAGGCTTCACTGCATGAACTCGATTCCTGGTGCAAGCGTAACGCTTTAACCCTCTGCAACGATAAATGCGCCATCAGCACCCTCAGTCGATCACGAGCCCATATGTTCTTCATCTATGTTCTAAACGGATAAATCCTTGATAGAAAAGAGGATCTAGACACTCATGGACACAAGATTGATTTTCGAGGAATATCTGGATTAAGTCGATGAGAGGTGAAGCCAATGACTAATACTGGTCAATAACATGCGTGGATATGATCTCTAATGGAGTATGTATGCATTTTTGGTGGAATCCTTCAACTAGACGCGACTCGAATGCATCTTGCTAGAGATCTTCCTCTGGAGTACAGGACCAGATGCCTACTTCTCAGTCTTCCGCTTTTTGAGGACAATTCTAGTTATCGCACAGTCCCGGATCACTTATGGCTCTCGTAATCCAGTAGTCAGCATGTGCCGCATCTTCAATGCAACCGGTGAGGCTTATAATTTTTTATAAAGAGAGCTAAATACGGGGGGCGGCCCGGTGGTGTATACGATAGCGGTGCCGGTCTTCACACGGCAGGACCGGGGTTCGAATCCCGGCGGACCGCCTCCCCGTACGCAGGACTGACTATCCAGCTACGGGTAAAAACTGAGTCACAGAGAGCTAGCAATAGCAGGCCAAGACCTCACGAGGTTGTAGTGCCAAGGAAGAAGAAGAAGAAGAGCTAAATACCTTGAGTCCTAAGTACTCAAGGATTGTTAATCTTAATAGACTCTATGACTCTTTAGTTTAATTTAAAGAAAACATATTATTTGTGTTTTAAATTTAACTCCAACCTTTGCAATTCTACATGTATTCACATATTCACAATCCGTTTCAACCACAAACTTTTTTACCAACCCAACATCCATCACCCGCACAAAAATAGGAATCAGTTTCGCGGCACAGACAAAAAAGCACACAGAAAAATCGAACCCGAAACCACTTAATCTATCATTTTATATCGACGCGCTGATGATTTCCCAGAAAGCAAAACGGTTCGGTTTGCCGAATGCCGTTGTATCCCCTAGATTGATGAAAGGTAGTTAATTTCTGGCCCCGTTAAAAAGAATCCCAAACAGCGTTTTTGCATGTGGGAGGTCTGGAAGCCATCCTTGATCCCGGGAAGGTTCGCCGCCAGCCTGTGTGAAACTCATTTGCAAAAGTGGACTTTGTTTTTTGTTTTCCGCCTAGACCCCAGATAAAGTGGACGTGTATTAACGTTTTAAAAATTATGTATCCTACAAAAAGGTGGATTTGTGGACTCTGTTTTCCTATTACAATTAAATATTTCTCCAGAATTTATGTGTAAAAATAACCACACCAAAATACCTTTTTCTTGCGAAATTTAAGATTAACTTTGCTCATCTCTACCCATTATCTTGTTCCTTTCCCTCTCTTTTCGTTCTGATGATCAGATATTTGTTTGTGTCCCGTACACCGTTCCTGATGCGATTTCAATCCAGGCTTCCGAAACTTTTCCGGATGAAAACATAACCACGTTCGGGCTCTCTCCTCCCCACCAGTGGAAGTCGTAATTTCACTTTGAGCGGTAAATTTCACGCCCCACACCAACAAAACTAACGCCCACAGACAAACAACGGTTGCATCCTTCGTGTCTCGAGAAAAACGAATCTTTTTCCAACGTCTCTCTCTCGCTCTCTGTCGCTGATAAAATCAGAATGAAATTCCATAAAACATTCTCGAATTTCGGATGCGAATCGTTTCTGTTTTTTTTTTGTTTCCTCTTTGGTGATTCCAAAACCGGGTGCCGAGAGATGCAAATTACTGTTACGATGCACCGGTGGTTGCAAGCATTCCAAAGTGTACGAAAAACCCATTTCCTGGCAACCAGGGGCAACCTGGCAAAGTCCTGATCGTGATGCGCTTTTACGACGGTGTAAGAATTCGTGGGCAGAGTGGGCGAGCTTTGGGAAAGATACGCGAGGCAAAATGGTCGAACCAAGTCCAAAATCTAATTTTCAATAAATTAGGATCAGTTTTGGTACGGTTTCGCTGGGTTTTCGCCAGATAGTGGAGGACACACACCGTGCAGAAGAAGAGGAAAACCGTTTTTCTTTCCTTCCCAACTCCCAACATCCTGGGCTCATTCTTTTCTCGCCAGGTGCTAGCTGCGGTTAAAGCCGAGGACTTAAGCAAGCTCCCAAAGATGCATTTTTGGTGTCCAGCGAACAGGAAAACTGATGCTATTTTTCGTCCAGTTTTTTCGATTCTCAAACAAAAACTAAAATGTCACGAAATGCTTTGATTTTGCACCACCAAGCCAAGTGATTGCATCGGTAAAGGTTCTCCAAGAAGAAATGGTTTAATAATTGATTACTTTTAACACCATCGTTTGAGGGCGAGCGTTGGTTGAGAAACCTTTAATCCTCCTTAAGACTGGCAATTGTCATCAAGAAGGAAACGGCGGCTTGCAAGGAACTAAAGCTTGCCACTTGGAGTTGACTTGGGATCGTTTTTCTCAGCTCCAGCTTGCTCTACCCCGTCGTCCACGATAAGCCATCACTGCTAGATCCATTTTCATATCCCATTAAACTTTTAAAGTTTTTCCTGACCATTTTAAGCCCATTTGCTTCCCAAACCGGACGCGTCATCTTTCATCATGCACGGGAGAAGGAAATATTTCTTCATTTCTGCAGAATGTTTAGCGCTGTTCGTGAGGTGAGTGAAGAAAATTGCGTAAACGTGAAGATAAACTGACGCTTTTAGAGGAAAAAATGGGCAAAGAAAGAAAACATGACCAACAACTCTGTTTGCTCATCCAGCTCACGATCTTTAACGCTCACCCTCGGTGGTGGTCTCACGCACTTCTCACCAACAACAGCTCGGCTCACTTGATGAGCAAGATTTATTGCTCACCTTTTTGGGGTTTTCTGGGTTCAACTTCTAACACGGAGCGGTGTGGCTCTTGGAGATGTCGGCAAACCGAGGAAGAACCGTGTGCTCCACACCTGGGTTTTGCCTACGCCGAATGCCTTTTTTCCCAGCTACACAACAACAGCAAGCCGAGCATCAGCAGAAAGTGTGAAAGAACGGAGCTTGAAGAGCGAGACAGAGATGTGGAGACTCTGTGCACCATTTGGGGAATGGAATAAACGGATCGTTACGGGCGTTTTTCCGTGCTCGGTGTTCGGTTCCACCAAAACGAACCAATCGGTCAGTACATCCAAATTGAATGGTACTTCTTGTCCACGCTCCCACCACTCCCGAACCTCCCAAAAGCACCATACCGAACAAACCGGAAAGCTTTCCGATCGCATCTAAGTTGTATACAAATTCCTTCGTTCTCTCATTCCTTCTTCAAGTTTTGCCGTCTCTTGCGCTTACGGACGATTATGCTTTGGGGTGATCGGCGGTGGAGGTTAGCATACCGTTCCGGATTGCCTTGGTCTTCTCGGACCGCTCCCGTTTCATCTCTTCCCGCCATCATCCAACCAAAACTCTGACCATGAAGCTCTAAGTCTGCCTGTGGGTCTGTTTCGTCTGTCTGTGTGAAAACTTCCCTTACACGTTCAAGTGCTGTGCTCTGGTGCTCATGATGCCGTTTTTGGTGTCTTTTTTCGCGACTCTCTCTCTTGCTCCTCCCCCTCAACCACCGCCCTCAATGCACCTCCACCGCTTAGAGGAACACCGGGAGTGATGCTCCCTTTTTCCGGATGATTTGTTTCCAGCTTTGGTCTCGGCGTCGGTTTTGCCGTCGGCAGCTTTGCTGACCACTTTCCGAGATACTCGTTTCTTCCTGGCTGCCCTAAACCTGCAGGAAGGGTGAGTTCCGTGAGGGTGCGTTAAGGAAGAAGAAGTAGTGCAAGTGTGCAAACGAGTAGTTCTTGATTTTTGCTCGCTCGCTCACTCTTGCTCGCTCTTTGCTCACTCTAACTCATGGAGAAAGGTTTGTTTGTTGCCGTGGTTACGGTGCGATGGGAAAATGGTGTTTATGGAAAATTGGTCACCCACAGGCATTTGCTGGTTTGTGGTGGATGCTATATCGATACGGTCAATGCATAATGCACCATGCACGCCATGCTTTTGCAACTTCGAACTTCAAACTCAGTTCTGCTCAAACCCTTGCCCGGAAAAAAGTGCTTTTAATATTTTATTGAACCTTCTCGTTTCTCAGAATTTATTAGACGCTCTCGCCAAAGCTCTCCGGAATCGGTAGGCTTTATAGACTTCCTCCTCAGAAGACAGTGACTATCTCGATGGTACGCCTAACTTAAAACCAACCTCCAAAATTCGAAGCGACGAAGCGTACCAAAGCGCGATAAGCCCGGATCGTCCGGAGACTTCGCACTAACCGAAAACTCATCATCATGATCGTTTCCCGGTTATAGACGGTGGCAAACTTTCACGGTGGCGGATTTGGGTTAGTTGCACGTGTTCTATCGGCGGTGCACGAATCACGCGCTTGTCTCCGAGAAGCTGAATCCAACACCTTGACACACAGCAAAAAAAAGGCCACCACAGTGTGGCCCCAATTGTGTGGGCAACTCCGACGACGACGACTTCGCGCCAGACAAAGGCAACGCAAATGGAAAAGACACTTTTCTGCCGCTAGATGAAGTTCGCGTGATGCTCCAGCCGAACGATGAGCTTCGGCAGGGTGAACCACAAACTCGCCGAAGCCCTTTTTTGTCTCTGACTCGTCGTGTGGCCGTGTGGCCTACCAAAGGCGAAGAAATCAAGATGTGTTTTACATCTCATTTCTTGTGTTTCTTCTTCGTACTTCCTCATCACCCAGGGTAGGGTTCCCAGGTTCCTTGAACTTGAGGGCAACCGGTAGGGAGGCTGTAGTTAGCTCACCTTACCCCTGGTGAGTGTGTGAGTGTGTGCGAACGTGCCCTCACCCGTCAACCCCAATCAATCCACCGACTAGTTTCAGATGGGTTTACCGTCGTGTCTAACAGTCGTACCTCGGCCAGATTTCGGTTTGTTTTATGTCGCGACCGTTTTTGGTTTGTGTTTATAGTTTCGGGGAGGCCTTTTGCTTGATTCGGCTTGCGGGGTTTTTTTTTAGGGTTTTGCTTCTTTGTTGCTGCTGATGGTTGGGAGATGCTTGTTTTTACTGCTTCTTTAAGGTGTCCTTTATTTGTTTTTATCGTTCGCGCACCAGCACCGTCCAGAGTCCGACGGTTTCGAGCTTGATTTGAAGTTTGATGACACACAAATATAAAAAAACGTCATCCAAGAGGTATCCCCACCTTGCAGCGGGTCTTCACTTGGGTCATGGGTGTTGTAGATGTGTTTTTTTATTTGTGTGTGTATATCACTAGCTGGCTGTGTTTTAATTTCACCGCACGGTAACGCCAACAATGTCAAACATGATGTGTGTATGCGAGTGTCGCATGTTTTATAAGCATGGCCGGACATCCAATTACTTAAGGTGGTGCTGAAATAGAAAAGCACAGAGAAAAGTATTGCAATTTGTGTCCTTTTTTGTGAATATTAGGTAAAATAATGAATATGAGTAAATGCTGCAAGTTAGGAAAAATATATTGAAATGGCAGGAGTGCAGCCATGGAACGTGTTTTCTGGAGAACGATAAGACACCAGGCCATGTCTATTAGACGTGCTTCCTAGGAGCAGGCCTAGAGAGAAGAAGAAGATATTGAAATGATTTTCTTGCCCTACTATCCTAGGGAAATCCTGATAGGTAGATACCTCTAGAGACTTATTTTTATGATGGAAATAGATAATTAGTCCTTACTTTCATTTATCAGATGAAAGACTCTAGCTGAATTCTAGGTTCTAATTCCCAGATTCTAAGTAGCGACCTATAAAGCACCCATAAAATTAGAAGAACTGGATTCATTTCAGTCAAAGAATATCCGCACACTAGAGGTGATATGTCCTTTTCGGTTTAAACGTTTGAAGATTATCCACCAAAACAGGCTGTTAAACGTTTAAAATTAAAATCTTAGCTGAGATTTCATATCCGAAGAAATTATTGAAATTTAAACTTCATCTCCATGTGGACATCAAATTTAAATTTTAAAGTATCTTCATTGGAATTGATATTGTTTTTTTCAGGTTGGCACAAACTTTATTTACGTAAAGACTGTACTATCAAATTTGCTTAACTCAAGGCAGAGTTGATCTTCAAATATACGGGAAATTATTGCAAAATTATCAGTAGTTCTTCCGAGGTAAGTAGTTAAACTTACTACTATTTTAGTACACCAGAGATACATCTTTCCACGAAACAAATACACTAAATCTATGGCCAATTCTATTGCTACCATTAGTATGTGAGAGCAATACCAGATTATAACCTTTCGACAGAAGCTGGCAGTGTTTTGAGATTAGTGTTAAGCGTTCCGAGATAAACTGATGTCACAGCCTCTTGAAGAATACCAAATAGACCAAAACTGATATGATCATAGTAGCGTAATTGGTTTCAACAAAGGTTTTCTGTTATCAAAACGACGTCTAAAGAAACTGTTAAAAGCTCCTTGTAAGCTACAAACTGTTCAATAGCTCTTGTCCGATTCTCTGGATTCTCTGGATTTCTGTGGAGTTCAATTCCTCGACTTTGATTAAACTATATCTGCAATATCCTATGCTAGTATTCCTATTTTCACATACATATTTAAGTCTAGTATAACATATTGCCTGCTCATAGGCGTCGACATAAACCTTAAGGACATACCCACGAAATCTCAAAAAATAAGTTGGTCTTTTCGCACGATGGTGGTACTCTTTAATACGATTTGCTGACAAAATACTAAATGGCAAATTCTAAAGAACGTGTCTCTCGCCCTTAATAGTACATTTGCTTCACACTCATTCATAATAATCATCAACCTAGCACTAGTTATTACGCATCAGCTCCAGACACTGCTTTCGAGAAAGATTTAAGGATTAATTAAACAAATCGCATACTCGTTAACAGACATGCTCATGCTAAACAAGTTACTGGTATAACCATCATAAATCAAATCGTTCAAGTTCTACCGAAAAGAAAACGTAAGGCAAAAATGGCAAAAGTAATTTTGCCTGCACGCATTCCAGCTCCCGGGAACTGCTTCCAATTACTACTATGATTTCTAGCGTACTCCACAAGCGTATCGCAAAACAAAGTCCTAGAAAGATCGGGCAAGTGCTTTCGGTGGAGCAAAAGCGAAAACAAAAATCTGCTACCACGTGGCGCGCGGCCCATATCATGTGCACCCTCCAGGAGGATTAGTGCCGTACACGGTTAATTCTTGCGCTACTGGCGAAGAATCACTGTGTAGGGGCTGGGGATCGGGACACCGGGGCTGGCTTTCGGTAGGTTAATTTGAATACGCCATAGCAATGTGAGCGCGGTGCGATTTAATTTGTCTCTCCATCGCTTCTTTGTACGATGGTCGGTGTTTGGTTCTTGCCGGTACCTTCCAGATTTCGGCGACTCTAGTCCAGTGCGTTTTGTTTGTGAATAGAACGAACGTTGGATCCTTTTTTCCTTCGAAAGCACTCAAAACAACTACAGCTATGGAAGCTCCAGCAAATAGGAGAAAAAAAGAATAGCAAATTGACTAGAAATACAACCCAACGGGACGGTTGTTTTGGGGGATGCGTAACGCCCGGACGACCCACTTCAAACGGAAACGCTCACACACGAACGCACTCACGCACGCGGGTCCTATGCGGTACGGTAGGCGGCGGTATGTATTCTGTGTGCGCAAAAATACGCCAAACGATTCGTAACGACCGAATGGGATGGTTTTCTTGTTTTCCTTTTTGCTACAACTTGCTCCCCATCGATCCCTGTGCCAGCCTATGGATCTAGTAGAGTTCTCGAGACACAGTCGAGGTGGAGATGGAGCATGGGTCGCCGGAAGAGTGGACCATCCCGGAGAGATGATGCGTGTGCGTGCAGTCCATTAATCATTCATTCATCCGTCCATTCTGGTTTTCTGGCCGTCCCAACCGAGTACCGCCTGATGCAATCGTTGGCAGGGTACGGGCAGGGGATTGGATTTCTCTCCAGAGTTCTCGCCTGGAAGTCAAGAAGTGGCCAGAAGTAGCAGCAAAACTTGATGTAAGTGAGTGACACCTCTCGCTACACTCTCGTCCAACGTTTCCTTCTAACTGCCGTTTCTGGATCAAGTTGCCGCAGGCGGTCCTCTTTGCGTTATCGATCGATTTCCGGGCGACCGTACAGGGTTGGATGGGTTGTGCGTGTTGTGTTTGGTGGCGTATTAGTATGAGCCTTCCTTCCCCAGTTACAACAGACAACCCACGGTGCGCGCGTGTGTGTGTGTGTAATAACCATCATCCGTCCCGGTCCAGCCGATGATGATGGCCACTGAAACGACATCAATAATCGATTATTTCGTCGCCCCGTTACAAGAAGGCGGGATAAGCTGGTCAAGCGCAACTTTTGCGTCAAGTCGGTACAGGACCGAACTTGGAACAAAACTTTCCAACACGTCCCAACCACAAGATGGGGAGCAAGTTCTCGGTTTTTAGTGTCTTTTTAGTGCTCTTAAGCAGTGTTTAGCAAACCGCCTTCAAACCGTTTCGAGGAAACGCGTCCAGAGGATAGACACACACGAACAGCACTTACGGGGTTGTTTTTCTTGAGAGAGTTCGTCCGGACGAACCGTTTGCACTTCATTCTCATTACATCGCTGCCTTGCTGGAGTTCAGGATATTGCGGCGATAGTGGGATAGCGAGGCTGATGATGATGATGAACACGAACCATTATATCACCCAATAGAGGAATCAAGGCGAGCCGAGGGAGAAGCAAAGAAAAAAAAGCGCGCGCGGGAAAACACGACCACGAGGTGTTGCGGAATGTAAACTTTTCACTACGGACACTCCTTCGCGGGGTCCGACAGAGAAGCGACATGATGACGGGCAACGGTTTGATAGATGTGTTCGAGTGCTGCTAGTCCTTGTCCTGGAAAGTTGTGTCCGATCGGAACCGTTTGATAAGAAGCTGGGAACGGTGTTGTTGAAGTATGTGTGTTGGCTTGGACATCCGTTTCCCTGCCTAGCGCTAGGTGACAGTTAACACGTTACCATGTGGACATGATTAAATGTGCCTTAATATTCATCATCTTCCGAGCTCCGGCGAACAACAATGTCGATCAAAATGTCCCAGCTCAATTTTAATTACTTCCCGGTTCGGGTGAAATATTTCAGCAATTCTGGTAAATTCTTCGAAATATGTCTCCCATTCCTAGATGGACTGTCGGATGTTGCTGTTTGCTGGGATTCGCCCGTACAGCAACTGGTTACAGGGATTGAGTTTAATTTTGTTAAAACACTTCAAGCACCCTTTGCCAAAGTATGGCTCACGCTCTCTCTCTCTCGCACACCACATCTCTTTGTCTGCGTGTGGAACAAATTGCGTTGAAAAACGATCACACTAATAATAATCACCCCGGGAGATGCGCCTGGAAACAACGGTGAACGCGCTTAATGGTTTTTCGTACCCCCCGCTACGGTGAGGATCGATTTTTCAACACCCGGGAAAGCAGTCCATCCGGCTTCGGTTCACCGCTTCGTTCGATCTCGGTGTTTCGACGGTACAAAATCCTTTCCGTCCGACCACCGTACGATTGGCGAGCGCCTAACGGGTCGGTAAAGGATGTTGCCTTTTTTACTTCCATCTCTTCACTGGGGGAAAGACCCACTTAGACGACCCACGACAGATGCACTCGAGTGGTCCACAACGTTCATCTGTCACTACTGTCGCACCGTGTCCTTGAGTGGTTGAAGTTTTTCCACACCGCACTCAACTAATCGAATCGGCACACAACTACCCTCGGCCAACTGCACCGATAGCGACCGTCAACTCAAGAGGTTTTTCATCGAATTTCCCTCAAACAATTCCACACACACACACAGCTATGTGAAGTTTTTTTTTGCCCCCCGAAGCATATAACTTCCCAAAAAATATTGGTAAAGTTCTTTTTTTTTCTCTCCCGACATACATAAAAAATGGAAAAACAAACCCTCTTACTCTAATGATGGTCCATTTTCAAGTTCATACATCGATCATTAAGCGACTCGAGCGTCCACTCGACTCGGACCGTGAATTTGAACCATTTTTCTTCCATATATTCACACAACCTTCAGGCGTCTGGGTCTCGGGGGGGCTGTTGTTTTGCTTCGTGTTCCCCGCTGTGGACAGTTCGGGGCTGGATTAGGTCAGTGGTCGACAAAGTCACGTAATCGTTGTAGAGTGATTTAGAGAAATATAGTTTTACAAGAGGGTAAACATTGTATTCTGTGGTTATGGATACAATATCAAAAACTTTATTGATAACATTATCTGTAGCAGAAAGTTGTTCGTAAGACTGTAAGTTACTTGTAACAATTGTATATGAAGAAAAACACAACTTAACTTCTCAGTTTGTCTTGAATGAACTCCTCAAAGTAAGCCTTAGTTTAAGAAGATGTCTTTTTTATCCATAAATTCTGTCAAAATGTCTATGGACATTAATGGACGCTATTTACAATGAAATAGATAATTCACAGGTAAACATTGTAGGTAGAACTACTCAGTTTGCATGAAGAATCAACTTTTGAAATATTTGAAAACATAATTATGTGCGGAGCTGAACTATTTATTTCTAATTCTGCCTGTAGATTGTCCAGTTCAGTTTGATCGGTTAGGAAAACGTGCGATAAAATCTGTAAACTGTTCATTTAATCTTGAGCCAAGAACAGAAATATCCTCTGGCATTACCAGTTCATGTCAGACACCACAAGATATAGCCATATTGTGACTTCTTGTTTGAAGTATTATTTCCTTAAAAGGTTTTATAAATCATAAAGGATATAGATACCCTATAGACGTACAAAGGTTAGGTATTTGAGCTAGGAATGTAATTAAAACCACTGTAAAAATCTCTGGTGGACTTTCTGATATTTGTGTTGGGTCTATGTTCCCAAGCTTAAGCATTGTAAGTTCCCTATCGGTATGAGGATGCGTCTTTAACAGTTCTTCATTATTGATGCATTGTAACTTAGATTAAAACAATCTTTGAAATTTCTTTGAAAAATTGCTGGCTGGATTGCACGCATAATAGCCTTTCTAGGGCTACATTGAAAACATGAATATTATAATTAAATGAGACGATAGCAGCGCCAGATCTTCATACGACCGGGAATCGAATACCATCAGGACTATTCCCGCGGGATTGAGAAATGAGAGATTAATATCCAACTTCAACAAGTCTAGTAATCGATTGAAGGACATCAAATGTAAAGAGATTTCAGGCAGTTTGGGAGGTCAAACATTATATGACTTTATTGTATAAATCAAGCTAAAGCAATGCTAACTTTCAGAGCTTCAGTAGTTTGCGGGTAATTGCCATAAACCTGAGACCAAGAATAACCTCATAAGATAAAGTCGAACAGGGTTAAATCGCTCTTTCTTGGTTAAAAGCTCTAATCGCCCCGCCACGACTATGTGTATCTCGTATGGATAGGAATTTCCAAAGACTCTCGAATATAATCTAGTTTGCCACAATTCAGGTTCAACAATATGCATACAATCAATTGCCAAAGTAAGAAAATAGCTCCTGGAAAGTTGTCGCCAGTTCATTGTCTTAACATGTATTGTGGGTCGCATTGAGAGAACTCTAGGACCGTATGTACAACACGTACATCTTAAACCTTCACACCAACATGCTCTAAATGTTACGTGATAATATTGGTGAAGGAAAATACAATCTTATGCCTTGACAGAACTCAATTACCTTCTAGACAGTTTCCGTAAAACTCAGTATCAAGTTATAGGATATTGAAGCCTCCGATATCCAGGATAGGTATAAGGATTAAAAGTTAAAGTAATTAAGTCATTTTTGACGTACAAATGAAGTCCTCGTGTCATTTAACTCAAACATTCAAGAACTTTGTCAGAAAAATAAAACTCTAGCATCTTCACACACTCTCCTGTTTGCCGACCACTGAACCAGCTAGATGATACTAGAACTAGATCAACTAGAGACGAATACCCGGCGGAAGCATCGAATTAAGGTGGCCCAAACTCTCGCGCTACAACCGAATGAAGGAAGCTATAGGGGGAAAAAAAGAAGAAACGAAGCCAGAAACACAGAACGTGATAAACCCGATGATTAATTCTTGTTTATGAATATTAGTCAATTAATTCAATTTGGACCTTATTCGGGACTCCGTTTCCGGAACGCTCTGTGTTTGCTTTGCAAGAAGATACCAGACCAGACACTCCATCACCTAGAAGAGGAGGGAACTGTGGTCCAGTTTTATCAGCTATGTCTATTTTTGTGATAGAGTGTGCCCGGAGGCAAGTTTTGTGTGCCTCACGTTCTCGCATCTCTTGCCTTCCAACTGGCCGGGCCGTTTCTTACTGCTTTCTAACCATGCGCAAGTTAATGTGTGTGTGTGTGTAAGACGAGTGCTGAGAGACGTACCGCCGTACCGATGGTGGCAAAAATCGTGACGTGAAGTGACGCGGCCATCTAATGAAGATGTATGCAATATTTATGAAGCGTCGTGATGTTGTTGCTTTTATTTTAGTCGAACTGGATTTTTTTGTGTGTTGTTTTCTCACCCATTTTTAACTCATATTTCTAGCCTCCGTACACACACGCATGCACGCCCGGGTAAGCTTTAAAGGTGTTTAAAAGTCGAATTTATGAGCTCGCCACAGTTAGTGCCGAAGTCTTAAGAAGCTTACGATGATAATGGAAATGGGCGCCATGACACGGTTGTGATCTGTTTCTTACAAGGGGTTTTTGCTTTGTTTATCCGGCCGTTTTGGTAGACGTGTGCGGGGAACCAACAATGCACTAATATTTCATGCCGACCAGCTGTGCTGTTGAGTGGAATTAATTGAAATAGATAGCTTTGTTTTTCTGCCCCCCCAAACATCGCCGAGTCCATCTTATCGTAGCGAGAGTGCTCGAAGAAGGGTTTTTTTTCGAAAATGGTCCCTTACACACAAAAAACGCAATTTTCCCATGTCCCAAACTGCAAACGCAAACATTTATCAAAAACCCTAACCTCAAAGCCCAACACCGAACCGATTGATCATCCGACTTTCGATCCGCGGAAAAACGACGGAAACCCCGGTTGATCATTTGCCACTCGAAGCGCATCCAATTCGTGCGTGTCATTGGCTGTTCGACGTATCGGGGTTGGGGTCGTCGCTTTCCTGTGCCTTTCACGGGCCGGGCAGATATTTATTGCCCTGCTCGAAAACCACCGAGCACCTTTATTTGAGTGCGCCAGCCAGTCCAAGTGAGTGTTTCGGTGGTCCTTACAAAAATCAGCTGTCCCGGTTACGATCCAGGCCCTTCATCGCCATATGTCATAGATAAAGGTATCAGCAATTAATAGGGACGGAACAAACCAAAAAAAACTAACGCACACACCGCAACAACATAAAAACAACGGACGGCGCGCCATCGAAACCGGTAGATTTTAGATAAGCCCATCGGCCCGAAATTAGGGAACTTTTCATGCTCATGTTGCCCAGGGTTTCGATAGCCCGAGAATGGGTCTGGGTTTTGGAAAAGGGGGAAACTAACGGGAGAGGGAGAAAGTGTGGTTGAAGAAATTTCCACAACTTAACAACAAACTTTAACATTTCCGGGCTGCATGGCTCGTTAAGGGCGAGAGAGCCACAAAGAAGAAAGTAAAAACACAAAACTATACATTTATATGCACCCAAAATATATGCACACACACACACGCACACACTCACCAAACGGAAACAAACATTAAATGCAGTTGGGTTTAAATTTTTTCCCCGGCTAACAGTGTGTGCGCACAAGGGCTTTTGTTTTGTCGAGGGTTTTTCGGGCTGATACAAATTGGAACACGGAACACGGTTTTGACTGGCCTGCATAAGGCGTGCTACCCTCTCGTGCTGATTAAGATGTGTGCCGGGCGACCGTGCAACTGTGACCGTGTTTAATTTCTGTGGGCCAGGATGGCCAGCCGGAATCGTCATAACATGCGCGTCGATTAGATAGTGCCGAGTGCCGTAAAACTCGTAACGCCGGCCGCTCGCTCGCGTTGTCTTAATTGTGTTAATCGGGCTTGATGAAAACATTGCCACATCGGTAAAGGTGGATTGGTTTGCGCGGTGAATTGTCTGTCTCCAATGGGGGGGATATTGCGGGACACACACACTTTCACTAATGGTGGAAGAGGATTTGGTGGTGTATAAAATGATAAGAAAAATATAATTTGAAGTTTAGCGTTGGAAAAGTGTTATCAACAACTTTATCCTTACAGACTAGAAGACAGACGATCAATTAATCGATGTTTTTTTTATTAGTACGTTTTAAATGTTCTCTAAGCCATTTAATTTAATTTTTATCGTGACATTTTCGTGTTGATTATTAACTTGAAACGTTGCGTTTCAATACATTCAATTATATTGATTTTTGCTAATACTTGTTGCTTTATCTAGCTAATACTTGACAATAATAGGACATTATACATAATGACTATGAAAGTTTCCAAAATCGAATAGTGCACATATCCAGGAATCTCGAAAGTTCGCAAAATTTAATACAAGATATAGAAATCAATTCTTTAAATTCAATTTTATTATTCTTATAATGAATACAAAATTTCAAGTTTAATTGGTTACAAGTTTTAACTTTTCCCGCTGTCATGGTGTCTTAATTTTAACTTATTTAGCTCAAAATATTATCCATTTGATTTGTTACATATTTTTAGACCGATTCGAGTTCGACTGATTATATTATTTATGTATATTAGTATTTATTTATGTATATGTATATGGGGTGGCCCAGTGGTGTATACGATAGCGGCGCCGGTCTTCACACGGCAGAACCGGGGTTCGAATCCCGGCGGATCGTATCCCCGTCCGCAGGACTGACTATCCAGCTACGGATGAAAACTAAGTCACAGAGAGCTAGCGATTGCGTACAGGCCAAGACCTACAGAGCTTGTAATGACAGAGAAGATGACGAAGAAGTATTTATTTATTTATTTATTTATTTATTCACCTGGTAACAATAGAATTCATAGACCGCAAAAGTAATCGTAAAATATAATACGTAGACTTCAACAGAAGAATAAGGTGAAAAATATGGAGGACCGTTGCAGACAGTAAATCAGCAATGGATACTGGAAGGATCTCATTAGTTCTCTCAGAAGAGAGAGGTTATTGTGAAACTAAAACGCTAGACTACCTAAACGAAGTAGCAAACATTGAGTGTTATTTCGCAAATTATTTCCGTCTGAAACAGATGATTTATACTTCAATGTGTTTTTTTTTACATTTTCCAGTGGAAAACGAATGCAATTTAATGCGTTCAACCGAAATGATACAAATATGACAGTTCGCAAAATCGTAGTTGCGCTTAGAATTGCGCTTTGTGTGTAGCAGGCTTAAAAGCTATTGAGTAAAACATGCAAATTCCTACTAATTTTCTCATTAAACCTGTTTGTGATGTGAATGATACGGCATGGTGATGTGAACAAACTATTGGATGACGTTTTTCAATTTGCCAGTTTTACAAGGAAGGACTATAATCTGGAATACCACAGCAGATGGAATAGTTCCACATCCTAGTTATGACTTTACCCTAACTGAACGTAATATTCTCCTAAATGATTAAAATATTTCACTCAGTGATGCAAAAGTTCCATTATATGGCTTGGAACTCAGTAATAGTATCTTCATGTTAAAATATTGTCATCCAGCTTGTAGAGTGAAGCATGTAAAGTCAAAAATAAGTATAAATTGAAAATATTTAACCTCCACATCAGGGAAAAGCCTCCCTAGCAACTCTTTTGTCGTAGCTACAATACCTCTAATTTGCGCTCTACTAATTCACCTTGAAACTTACCAATCGTTGGAGCTAGAGCTGGATAGAAAGGTTGAATGGGTCTCATAAAGAATTTATGTCACTTGCTAAATTATGCATTTTGACAGTCATGCAGATTGGCAGTCCTAGCTTTGTTGCTGCCAAGAACTCCGCAAAGCAATGAATGATTGACAATTGGTCCTTGTACTAGCTGGACGATGTGATTAAAGAATTGATACATTGTCAATCACACTACAACAAAGAAGCGTGTCCGAACATTCCCATGTTTTGTCTGAAAATCGTTGACATGTTATACACATTTTGTATCATAAGCTTGTCGATTCCTGGTTTCCTGGAACTGTCTACGGTAAGCTTAGATGTTAGAATTTTATAGTCAATGTTGCATTTATAATTGTAGGTAAAAGTTTCCAAAAGTTCCATTTATAATAACTTTTTACTGCATCTATTTTCATCATGTTTGAATTTTCTCGTTCACTGCGAACAAAAGCTCAATTTCCACGGCAAAAGCCTTTACCACGAAACGCGCTTAAATTCCAGACAGCTTCCACAATCACTTTAACTGGTGAATGATAAGCCAGAACGACACTTCAAAAGTAACTCCCGGAGACGCGTAAATTAATCACCATTTCGACGTTTTGGCCTCGCGCAGAAAATTCTTCGAATCCACGCTAATGAGCTTGCCGCGGCGTGACAAAATTAGCGTTTTCCCAGTAAAACAGCATCGGAGGTTGGGTTAGGTCGTTCTATTTCTGGAGATCGATTTTTACTTTACCGGAAGTTCAAGCTGCCGGTGCAAAGCTTTGTTAGCTTCCGGCTCATTTAATGTGTTTCGCACCGGCATTCTAGTGCGTTGGTAAAGTCGGACCATTGTGTCCTGCCACTTTCCCGTGAGCTCATTACGCACGGTGATGCACGCTTTTCCGGTTTGCAACAATCCGTTCGAAAATAGCTTCAACACAAAAAAGTGAAACGCTCCAATCCAATGTGGCCATGTGTGTGTAACGTTCGTTTCTTCGGGCAGTGATTTTCTAATGAAACCTGGAGTTCGATGAGGGGTTTTCCCACACATTCAGTAAATGACACCCAATAATTGAAGCCTCGGTTGCTGGTGTTGTTGTTCGGAAAACTCGATGAATTGGATGGATTGAAGATGAGAGGGGAGGGAGGAGGAGGAGAAGGATGTAAAAGGGTTCACACATATATTAGAAACCGTTCAATTGGACCTGGACATCCATATGGATCGGAGGTGGACCAATCGCTGTTGTTATGTACATTGAGTCCATTTTCATTATTACAATCGTTTGTCCATGTTAGGAAGGTGTAGGGGAGGGAATGGGGAAGGGGTATGTAAAGAGAACCTCCACCACCACCTACTCCACCTCCATCCCCACCTCTCACCAAAAAGGATTCCAAAATTGCTCTATTCCCAGCTTGCCATTTATCAATTCATTATCCTGGTGCGTTGCCTGAAGGGACTCATTTAGTTGGTTGGCAGTGGAATGCAGGTACAGCGAGAAAAGAGGATTGAGAGAACATTGCCGGAAAAAAGGGTGGGCTACCCTACCACAGCGGTGGAAAAGTCAAAATGTGGCATCAAACAATTTACGACGCGCTGCTTTCGTGAATGACTGCCGAGTACCTGGACGACTTGTTTTGGTCCTTGCGTACCAGATCGTACGTTACCAAGGTAACCAAGCATATAGAGAGACACACACACACACGCGCGTTCCAACAACATCCTTTCAATGTGTTACATTTTATTTTTAAACTCTTTTTTATATCACAAAACCGACTTCCACCCGTGTGTCCTTCGCGCGTTCGGTTCTCAATTCTTCCCATCTCCTCAAGGGAAAACACATCGGTAAATGCGTGTTGGAGGGAAGTGGAAGGAAAAAACAAACCGATGGTGGGGGAATTAATTTTTAACAAAACCTTCCACACACACACACACACACACACACCCCCAACCCACCTTGTCCACCGGCGTACCGTGACGATGGTCGGGAGGCTTTTAATTTTAAATAATTAATATTTTCCGATAAATACTCGCGCTCTTCGCGTTTGCCCAACCCATTCGGACAGGTGGCCACTTCACACAAAGCCCGTAATAAAATGTTGATCCATATCCTGCCGACCCAGCCGCCCAGCGAGACAGCCACTTTTGTTGCCCGGAATCCCACAGTACATGCATTTTGTGGAAACGATGATGATAAGAAGCTGCTATTATGGGTGGAAAACTCGGGTGGATGAGTTGTTTTTTTCTGCTGCTGCTGCTGCTTCATACTACTAACAGCCCGGTGTCGAGTTTTTCCATACTCTGACAGCCGCTTGACTGATGGGTTTTCCATTTTTTTTTGTTTTTCGCTTTTCACCCCGTGTGGCGTATGCGTTTCGCCAGCTATTTGGAGTGGTCTATCAATTCATCCATCAATTACCATACTACTCACCTCACCGCTTCGTGGAAATCTCCCATCACACTCCGGTACCCCCCCTCCATCTTCCCAGGTGGGCAGTTATGACTACCGTTGAGTTTTCCCGCGCACAATTTTCCCCTCCCCAGCCAAGTCGACGCATCAACGCGCGAATGAAAACGGTTTCGGTTAAAGAGGTTTTCTGGATTAAAAATTCATTACCTCCCTGGCCTTCCGTTCTGCTACTTTCCCTCGCATTTCCTTCTGGTCCCTCCCCGCTTCCCAATAACCACGAGCAATGTGACACCCGCTCCCAACGGGGCGCGCTGATTCATTGGTGCTAGCAATGGAAGCCAACCAACAAAAACACGAGCGGGCCCAAATTCTATCCAAAGTCGTATTAGTACACGCTACACCCTACATGTGTGGTATGTCCTTGGGCCGAAAATATGTAGTGTGCGTGGTGTGTGACAACAACCACATCCTAGCGCACCTGTACCCCATGATGGGGCCTTGGTTGGGAATGGAATTTTACTTTAATTTGACCGTGGCACGAACGGAAACAATGAAGGAATTTTGGTTCAACTCCTGGTGGAAGTGCCACTGTTGCTTCGGGTTTTTGTTTTTTGAAGTACGCCCCGGAGGATTGTTTTGCTGTTGGCGAAAGGAGCTGGTTTGGTCGCGGTAGAATTGAGAATTAATTTTCACCAGCAAAAGAGTTCATGGTTGTAGAGTTAGAACGATTTTTTTTTTGGTTATTATAAGTGTAATGTGTAAGGTATCAATCATAACTTTCATGATGTATTCAGCCTATAAATATAGACTTTATACTTGACAATTCGATTATCACAAAACAGAAGATTTAATGAATGCTTGTAAATTCATTTGTTATCCTTTTACTTCCGGCTAAGAAGCACTTTATCGTGCACTTTTATAAATGGATTCTTGAAAATTGAAAGAAATCCAATGTTCCTGCTTTCTTTTAAGACGATCCAGCTGTACACTGGAATTGCCGAGTGTAACAGGGTTATTTCCTTGTTGTTACAGTTCATCAGAGTTTCTCATGATTTCATTTGCATCTTCCCGGATAGTTTTCCCAAGAGCTGGACTCTCAATCACATTGACAGTTTTCTTATCTATCTTAAGAGATATCTCTTCTTCAGAATGGACGATTAGTGTAGACGTGATTTAAAGCACACGAGACATGATAAATATTCAATACTGGTTGATCCAAGAAACACTCTATGATATCAAGAGCCGGAACGCATCTATCAGCATATAATTGTAAGCAAACTAAGCATCTGCTTGGGGATAATGCACCGAGCTTTAGAGGATGTCCCATCTGGCTGCTATCTCAACCTATGTCAACAATTTCGATATGTTAGGCGCCCTCAACTCCCATTCTTACCCCTGATACAGAGTACCCAGGGTACTTATATTGTTATCGGTGGTTACTTTTGACCCCAGGAAAATAAAGTTTTAGACGACTACAAAGGACCAACTTCAATTGAAGATTTATATCTGAGGATCATCAGACACTGATGAGAAAACCTGAGGCTTTATCTATCGCCCGAAGACTTTATAGTTGTGTAACTTTGATCCAGGTGTGAGAAGATCCATCTAATGCATGAAAAATATCTTGGAAAATGCGCCCTATGTGAGACGGAACAGGTGATGGCACTTGTAAAAGATAGCGATGATGTTCCACCTCATCTTCCTTCAGAGGAACAAGAAGAATGAAGCTTTCAAAATGATAAAACAGGTTCTTTGTTTCATTTATTTGTGAACTAAATTATGGTAAATACAAAATTGTGCTATAGATCTCGCTTAAATGGATCTGCCAGGTCATCACAGTCACTGGCTTAACCTGAGCTCTAGGATTCAAAGTTAGGACCACTTCTTGCGGGCCTATCTCAGTTTAATACAGGCTCATACATTAAATTAATTTTAAGTTGAAAAATGTCTTTTTGATTTTTAGTGCGAGTTCCATCTTTAGGACTCTCAACGAAAGAAAAAAAAGCATAACAAATTAAATACTTATTAGTACGACAGCCATGATTAATGACCAAATAAACTGTTGAAGGATCTCGCTTGGTGGTTAAAGAATTCCTTGTGGATTTGTTGAAGTATTCATTTTCAATCTTATTCAAAATAAGTCTTTATTTCTAATGATTCTTTACCTATTGGCTGTGCTGATGGATACCTACGTTCAGCAGTTCATATTACACAACATCACATGGGTCCCACCAACGAAGCACTGTGATTGTGCAAATTTAGCTACCAACGTAAGGACATGATCAAGCTTTTTCGCACATTTCTTTACAGAGAGTAAATGTTTGATCAAAATAAGATATTGTTAGCACTTAATATTTCAGAATACGACTACAAGAAAACATAAAAATAAAAAATTTACACCTAATAAAGATATCCCTTCGCTGGAAAGGGAAAAGAATAATTTATTTTTCCTGTTTTTCCTCAACAAATTTGAAGAGAAAATTACCATCTGCATGTTCACTCGACCAGCGCACACATTTGATGCCGTTCTTGAAGGGGTTTCATGTACGTAAATAAATAAAACATTCCCGAACCGATCGATTTAATTGAAGGCCGATCATCGATTGGAAAGGTAAGAACGCAACACAAAAAAGGGGTCAACAATTTTCCCTACCTTTAGGGTACCACAGCATTAGCTAGCGTTAGCTGCTGTCACCATAATTGGGTAGGAAAAATTAATAATTTAACACAAAATTACTCTCCAACGGCTAACGGTAGGACAGTTTTCTTGAGGTGAAATTGCTGCCGTAACAGTTCAGTAGTGCTGTTTCGCTTGAATGACACCACACACACACACTGTCATCGCTTAATTTCCCTATTTCGCTCGCGAATGCTTCATTCATTTGTCATTTATTAATCAAAAGTCACGATCGTGGTGAATGTAAAAGCAGCGAAGCGTGTAACACGGTTAGAGGGTGCTTCCTGTTACCATGTTACCGATGGCATGTTGTGTGTGTTGTGTGTATTTATGTGTCCGTGTGCGTGTGTCTTCTGTCCCGAATCCGTATTGTTTCTAATTAATGCATCGCGATGCAATTTGTGCAGGACAAAACTATTTCCATCGATTTACCATCCATTAACGATTCATTCGACCGGTTTTGGTTGGTTCCACATTTACACACCGAACAGGGGGCACACGTCCACTTTACACACACGTAGCGGCGGAAGACAGGAGTGTTAGACGGTGAGAGGAGCATGAACCTTTTGCTTGATTACCACTGGAAAGGAAACAAAAGGACACCAAAACATTGGCTGCGGAAAAATTGGCAGCTAACAGGGGGTTTGCGGAACTGTTCGAAGCTGATTAAAGAATCATCCATCAAATGCACAAACGCGCGTGGTTTTGATTGATTTGGCGGTGGTGTTGTGATCTCGCAACAACCCACCGAACGCATCAAAAGATCAAAATTCCACATGCAGGAACATGCAGCAACATTAATTGGTTTGGGCAATCTAATTAACAACTAACTCTGGCCCGATGGGCTTCTAATTCTGTTTGCCTAATAGTGTGTGTGTCCATTAGGTCCTTTCTGGTGGGGAATGTGCATCAATTGGAATCGATTTTTAAGTTGCAAGGCGAACTCTTGTCGCCGATGTTTCAACTCTTATTTATAATAAATAAAATAAATTTAATTGCATCCCATTCCTACTACAAAAGGCAATCAGGCGGGCGAAAAACCTTTTTATCAACGTGCAAAGCGCTAGTAAGGAATGGCTTAAAAGCTCCATTTACTTGCTCCTTGATTCCGTTCCATTTGTCGCGTTGATTTAATTCAATCCGGATCCTCCCATCATCCCATCCCGAGCGATGTAACGAAAGGATGTGCTTGTCCAACGGCATTGCACTGCACCGAAAGCACTCGATTGCGTAGCGTACCGCGAGCAACCATTAGCGAACCCACTGGCTGGTACGGTGCTTTCATCTCGGCCTCAACGCTACTGCAGGATAACGCTTACACTTGAAAGCATGTCACCAGCTTGTACCAGCTGCAGGGTAAAAAAAATCGACAAAAAAATCTCTCCCGGGCGCTAAATGCATCCAGGAAATGCAACTGAAGAAGGATTGATCTGTGTGACAGGGATAATGCAGCGCGAAAGAGAGGAAAAAGTACAGTAAAGATTTTTATTTTGCGATTGATTGAGGAGCTAAAATATTAAATTACAATGATAGCTGGTAGCTGCTGGGGAACGGTGTCAGGAGCCGTTCCGGTGTTCGTACCGTCGTCGTTCGATTGACTGACTGGCAATTCTTCATCTGTGTTCAGCTGGATATGGAGCCATGTTTTTTTTTTCAGCGGGAACTCGATCGAGAAACATTTTAAAATTCTTGAGCACTGTGGGCAAGTGTTGAGGGTACTTGTGGCTAAAATTTCTTTCCTTTTCTTGGCGTTGCATTATTTGAATATTTAAAAATGCTTTAATATTAGCAATTTGTAAAATGATTCTTTGGATGTTGAACCTTTTTTTTTAAATATAATTTCTCTACAATAATTTATAAGCTTTTCTTAATAACTCATCTTAATAACTTAATAACTTAACTTTATTTTGCAGTTTGCTTCGACTGATGAAAAATTGCCAGAAAAATTTAAAAAAAAAGGAAAAGGATAAAACTTCATGGAAGCTTCAAAGTTTGTTAATTCATTCTCGGAACTTGGTGGTAGCATGAAGTTTATTAGTAGAATTACAGGGAGTATGATACCCTAGAAGTATGATAATTTTTTTCGTTTCGCTAAACATGAATAACACAGTCACAGTTGAGTTTTTTCGAAATCTACTAAGTCCTTAAGACAAGTGCCAATTAGTGTTAATTTTTGTTCATTTCATTACAAAATGTAATCAGTTTTCAATATTTCTCTGATAAAAATTAAACTGTTTTTTTAACAATGAAAGTTTTCGTTTAACAAAAAAGTTAAATTAAAGCAAATATTAATTTAGTTTTTAATTTTTAGTTACGAAATTAATACTATGCGTGTGAGATTTATAATTAGCTTAATTCCTTGCATAATAATTGAACTCGACATTTGAACTAAGACGAAGAAATTCAACCGGAGAATGTAAATACATGAACACATACCACTTGACTCAGATTTGACCAATATAAGTTAGGATCAGAATGAATTAGGATGAACTATTTGGATATGTAAAATGAACTCGGACAACAGAATAAACAGTTACAAACTGAACGGCGCGAAAGTAGCACAACTTTTCTACCATACACTTGCGATATCACAAATCAGTATTTTCCGGGAGAAATTTTCGTCGGGAGAATTTCGTACTATGCGAGAAAAATACGTTTCAACCACAAGTATACTTAAAACACATAGAAGAATTAATAGCTACACGCAACAAAACTGTGCAATCAACTTCTTTATGAAAATCTGCGAAATATTTTAATGGAATTTTAATGACATTGTCCTTATTGTAATGTTTTATCGTATTATTTCGTTTCTTTATGAATTATGCAAAGAATATATTTTGCAGTTTTATGATTGCCTCAAAAATGATTTTTAAGAACGTCTTAATTCTCTTAAATACGCCTTAAATACGAACAAGGCATACATTTTAACTTCTGAGAAAAACCTGATTGATCTTTGATTTTTTACTGTTTAATGTAAAAGGAAGGAAGTTCAATCCCGCTAAATCTTCTTGTTTGGCTGTCATTATGAAATGAGCGGCAAATAATCTTTGTCATATCAAAATACGAAACATCCATCGTTGAATGGATGGTGAGTTTATAGAGCCCTTGCGTCCTTAGACATAATTAGTCTCTTGAATCGATGGGATAAACTTAGATAAAATTTCTTCTCGATGAATAGGAGGTTATTAATTTTTAAGCGCCAGTTTACTTTACGTATATAAAACCCCATACGGTATTTTTTTAAGTAAAGTACAATTAAGTTATGTCCAAAATCTTTCTCCATTCCCATTGTTTCTGCCAACAAGAAAAACTCGCCATAACCGTGAACTATGGTAGAAGGAAGGAAACGTCCACATAAAAATGAAACTTTGTTCATTTATGCGTTCATCTCTTGAGTCATCCGCATGACTGAGGCTCGCCAACGCAGAAGAACGAATGCCCGGGACGAGATAACAATAAACAACATGGCACCCGGAACACAGCGCCTCTGGTAGTAGTTTTCGTTTATCAAACTGCATGAATTCCACCTGGTTTCATCCGGATCCTTACCCGTGTGCCGTACGACGCACTCGTAATTGGAAAATGGAACGAGGTGATACGGTTTACGGATGTCTCAATACAGTGTGTGTGTGTACATCCCAGTGGCGGATATGTTGCGTTTTCCGATTCGTAAGGCCAAGCCGGTCGCTCCCATCTTGCAAACTGACACAAACGAACCGATTCAATAATGTGCCACGGTGGAGAACGAAACCGGAACCACTCGCACACGCGGTTATCGCTTTTCCGGTCTTGTGCGCGGAAAAGCCTACCCGGCAAAAGAGTGGAAAGCAAACATCAAACGTGGCCACCAACCAACCGGGCAGCAGGACACACAATGGCACAATCTTTTTTCCAACCATGTGGGACCAACTTTGTGTAAGTCATGTGTGCATCTGGAATTGCCCGCCAGGAAAAACGTCATAAACGTTTGGTTTTGGTTGGAGGGTTTCTCTGAAGGGTGGACAGCCCGGTTACCCTATTGTAACAGTACAATTCCACGTTCGACCTTTGGTTGGTTCCGTTCATCTTCTCGGTGGTGCACGGAAGCATGCATATGGCGGTGGGTCTTATGTAAATGGGCAATATTATCAATTAGCGACTGGTTGGGCTGGTTACTGGGGAGATTCCTTCTCTGCGAGACGATCACTCTTTTGCAGAACTGTGTATGAATATTGCTTCCGGGAAGGTTTCGATATTGCATTGCTCCATCGAGCATCATTGTGTGAGGCAATTTAGCGAGAATTTAGAACATATGCGGATGCTGTAAGAATAAAGGTCTCGCAGCATGGTTCCTATGACAGATACTTGATCCATTCTATTGCGATTGTGTTCACATTCCACGATTCATAAATTAAAACTTACTTTCAGTTTCTCATAAATTTTTGTTTTAATATTTCTTTTCCATACATCTTTTGATATTTATCTTAGTTTTAATGATTGCGAATGAATCAGAATGCATTCTAAAGATTCACATGTAGTACATGATGAAGTGATTTTGTGGACCTCGAAGGCTTTCATCATAAACAATACACAAGTAGTCATATGTTTTTGATTAAGATCTTCTCTTATCATATCGTAACAGGTTATCGTAAGGTTTGAGGCTTTCGTACGTAACAGAAACAAACTAAAGACATATCGAACAAGCGACACTAAACCTCGGATTGGTGTGGTTGGTGTACAGATAGATGATCTTCGAAGTCATCCACAATTTCACCTATCTGAGGACAAAAGTCAGCAACGATATCAGCAACCTATAGATGACCGCCAGATCTCCAGATGACCCAGTCTGTAAATCTTTTAGGCCGTCCACATGTACAGAAGAGACGTTGCAGGTCACAATATTGAGTTCAAATTATGGCGTTGTATCATATAGGCAATGGTGATAGCCACTGACCAAGGTTTATTGGAGCAGGCCTAGACCGCGAAGCTGTTGTAGCACTTTATAAGTTTGTTTCCGACGAGCGCTCACCTCACGTCAGTAAAGATTTTATCTCGAATTTGTCAGAGCATTTCGAAAAACCTGAAACATACCGTTTTCGGATATTGAAAATTGTTAATGTCGTCTAGCAACAAAATCAAATATTTTGCCTATTTTTAATGCGTATTTAGGAGCGATTATGGGGTTCGTTATTTATGCAACTTTATAAGTTTCTGCATGGGCGGCCGTAGAATTAATGATCGAAAATCTTTTTCCTAACCTATTATAAATAGGATATTGATCTCCTCTTCTGCTCTGTTGCGCCATCTGGCGAACACTAGCCAAACGTTGTGATCTTCGAATCTTATGGTACTGTGAAGGCCACAAAACATAACGTCTTTAGAAAGTTTAGATGCCTCAAATGGTACCAATTGGTTACAAATGCTATGTCCGTTTTTTAAAACTACTCCTCAGTCTTATAAATACTTACTGAAATATAAAGTTCAATATTTATACATGCTCTGAAGAGGATTATGGCTTCGAATTCAACAATTATCAAATTATATATTGCTTTGCACCATAAAAAAGTATAATAGACCTTTTGAAAAAGTAATGGATCGAAGAAATCTAGAAGTTATGTAGTCTGTGTAGAATGTGTCGATTAGTTACATTTTTTGTTTTTCCAATCAAGTGAAGGGTTTTGTCTGAAATATTAATTAATCTGTCCAGTTTAGAGTAGATTGAAGAACGCTTCTTTCAGCAGATTCACTTCAAGAACTAATGTATAGGTTCCGTTGTTGATTGATAAACTTCACTTAGACGGCAACACACATTCTTGCTAAAATACTTATCCAAAGACAAGCAGGCAAGCAAGTTCGAAAATATTCATTTTCCAGCAAAACAATCAACTTGATTGCTGGAAGTTTTTACCCGATACTCCGGTGTTGGTTGTTCGCCTTGTCATGTAAGAGCCATGTTGCATGTTGTTATTTCTCCAACAGTTTTTTTTTCCAGATGTACCTCAACGAGTCATCAAGCAGATCGCTCTACACATCGTATATATACACACACACGTACAACACTTTTACATTGCTATCAAACTCGAACTTGTTTACTTTTCTACGGAAGTTGTTCCTCTCGATGAACCTCCCAACATGCATCTTGCAATATATAGTGCAGACAGTTGCAAAAGCTCGTAGGAAAGCGGCATACTCGGAAGCAAAACGTGGAACGAGAGAGAAAAAGAGAGAGAGAGAGAGAGAGAGAGTGACACAGAAATCCAACAAACATACAATAACGATAATCAATTCTACAAACAGGGAAGCAATTAGGGATTAGAGTGCTTAACGTGCCATTTTGTTTTTCCCCAGGTTTTTCTCTTGTAGCTCACCGTGCTGCTGCTACTACAAAAATAAAAGCAATCCACCCTTACCTGAGTGACAGAGCTTTTATTGGTTCACAGTAAATTAATTGACTTCGAACCGGGACTAAGTTGCGAACCGTTTTAGAATGTTTGGAGTTGGTTGGTCGTTGGTTGGAGAAAATCCATCATTTCACCACACACACACCAACGCACACTAGTGGATGCGTTGACCTCGGAAAAATCGATCCTCTCTCCCTCTAAAGCTAAACAGCAGACAGAAATCTCGTGCTCGTTAATTACACCGTTGCAATTTCGAAATAATAAAGCAATTAATTTAATTAAGTCCATAAACAACTGGGCTGGGCGACTGTGACTAAGCGCTCCACTCGTCGGCAGCACTAGCCGACAAAGCCAGACCAAATTCCCTCTAATCTCATCTGTCCCTCTCTCCCTCTCTCGCTCTCTCTCGCACCTCATTTCAGCATCCACAAAGAGAAGGGCAGTAATAAAAAAGTAGGCGCGACAGCAGCAGCAAAAAAAAAAACTAATCACGCACAATATTAATAATCTATGCATATTTCAAAATTGATGCACGATGGCTTGCGGATGCTCCTCATTCCGGAGTTTTTTCTTCCCGGCTTTTCCGTTGTTGTTTTTTTTTTGCTCATCTTCTCATGCAACTCCTGCAAAATCGTAGCATCCATCCAGCAATGATTCCGGAGTGATTTATGACACCCTCGACGTTGTTAATTGCCTCCAATAATCACTTGCGAGCCGCCTCCTGCAACACACGGAACACATCGTGCCGATCCGCGAACCACAATCATCCCGGGCGATGTTAGATGCCTGCAGGGTACGTGTAAAAGAGGACGAGCTGGGAAGCTGGGTGTTATAATAGTGCGTTTTTTTTTTTTGCTGTTGTGTCCATCTCACCCGCCCGATCGGAAAGCCGGAGGCAGAGTGATTTCGGGCAATTATTCAATTTATGACTCAATTTGAATATTTGCACCTATCGACATCATTAGCGCGAACGCTTTGGGGTTCCCCCATCCGGGTTTCCCCTGGTTTGGCTGGCCACCATCTGGTCAGCTGGCGAATTTACCACCCGGGTGACCTCCTTTTTGCACTGAGCGTCCAACACAAAAGTAGGCAACTAAGGTATGAAGTTCGCACCTGAGAAAATCGCCCACCAAGACCTCTTCCACTCCGGTCCGGTAACGGTATGTGGGCTTGTGTGTGGCTCCCTCGGTATGAGCTAATTGCCGAGAGAGGGTAAGCCTTGCGGAACTGCGGAAGCGAAACGTCACCGACAGCCGGAGTGATGGGCGTCATCGTCAAACTGGGAAGTAAGCGAATTGGGCTATTTTTTCCCCTACTTCCAAGTGTCTTAGGAACGTCACGTGATTGTGGCAAGCAAGCAACAACAGGCACAAACGGCCGAGCACGAATTGCATCACTTACGCCGGGAAGACACGTAAGAGCAAAATAGTTTGGGGTAAGATTAGATGGGTAAACAATCTAAAAATGGGTCTTAAAGATCTGTTTGACTGCTTTTCTTTTCGTTTTTTTTTCGAGGAAGGAGCTGAGAAGACGCATTAATTAGGGTTGGTCCGGGAAAGCTTTAATTGGAGTACGTAGACGAGGTGCTAAACTAGTCTGTTTTCTAGTCTGGTGTTTTGTTTGTGAGCGTTGCTTTAACAGCTAGTGGGAAATGAACTTTTATAAGATATTCAAGCTTTAATGGTAAATGGCGATTGTTGTTAGGCTCATTTACTACATTTATCTTTTATGTTTATCAAGTTCTTTGAATGTCTTATAATTTTATAATAGTTTGCTGCTGTTTTATTGCATTGTTTTTTAATTAAAACATAATGCTTAGATTTACTTTGGTTCTATTTTGATCTTGTTTTGTTTTTAGTCATTTTAATTATCTCTTTTTCTTGTAACGAGTTTATTGAACCCTTAATTTTGTTATCTTTTCGAAAGAATTGGTTTTGTTTTAGGTTTGTAGCGTATCGTATTTTGTATTTATTGTTGTATATTCGTATTATATTTTTTTATTTAGAACTTAATTGCTGTTTGTTCTTATTTTTTGTTATTCTATTTTGTTTTCAAATCCATGTTTTATATGTTACTTAATATGAGTCTTTTCTTTCATTTTTCATTTTCATTCTGCTATTTTGTTTGTTTATTTGTTTTAATTATGTTAATCTTTGCTTGCTAAACCAGCCTGTTCGGCTTATTTAAAGTTTACTCTACTGTATCATGATAAGACATAGAAGTTCTAATGTATCTAATGTATAATTATCTTAGTCTGAACAAAACTTGATTTCTTAAACTATCAACGCTACGGATATTTTTTTCCAATTTTTCTCTTTTTTGTTTTTCTTTTTTCGCTTTTTTCTTGTTGTTAAAGTTTTATCTTTTAAAAGATGTTTAAAAAACACTTCTATTTTGGAAATTTTGGTTTTGTCGTGAATCAGGTTGCAAAAAGCCAAATTTTTTTGTACATACTGTTGTGTAAGCTCATCTTATATATTTTGTTGGGCTATCGTCATAGGCTTTTGAAATTTCTGTTCTTTTAAATAATTTATTTTTCATTTTTTCCTTTTCAATTTCCAGATGCAACAATACAAAGCTGCTCATCCTAAGAAAATGGTAGGTAAAATACAAATAAAACCCATTATGCAAAGAGTATGATTCTGAAACAGTTACTAAACAGTATCTAAGACCTTATTTTTTGTTTACAAATATTTTAGCGCAAGAATCCTAAAAGAGCAGTAATTCTTGACATATTCTTAACTCGAAAAAAGTATTCAAGCATGAAGCTTCTGTTTTTAACCACTCTACCACCATTTACTAAAACTTAAAACCTATGAAAGATATGAAAAAATAACTATTAAAACTAAAGTCATAATACTTTATTTCGTAAGACTTAAAAGTTTTAACAGACGATGCTCGTGTTACGACCAGTACCATCCATTTCTTGTGTACTACACGCAGCGAGTAAACGGCTCAATAAAACGTGGTAAACACATGCATTAAACGTGTGCATAAAACATTCCATCACAAAACCACGGTCCATCAAAATGGTGAACGCCATCCAGAAGAAGCACGCCTTTATCGCCCAGCGCTGCAATTTCGGTGCAACGCAATCCCGAAGCGCACCCACTTGATTATGCAGCCGGTGTGAAAGATAAAGCTGAGCATTTGAATAAATCACTGCACAATAAATTGAGTTTGCTTGTAAAGCGAGACTTTACACGGGAGCGAACCAGCGTAGTTGGCGGAGAGCGACCGGTTAACATAACTTTTGATGTTAACGTGTGCGGACCTCTGTTTGTGCTCGGTGATGTTGGTTGCGCGTATCACCGTATTAACTGCCACTTTAATGATTAGGATGGCTGGGTTTTTGCTCTTTTCACCAAACGCAAACGGACGCCATAAACCGTGGCGCAGTTAAAGAGATTTTCGCCATTCGCCGTTGTTTGCTCGGTTTTTCGCTACACCACGCTCAGCACCGAATGTTTGACCATTTTCGGGGGTGCTTTTTATTTTGCTCGGAATGCTTCCGTGTACGCCGTGTTTAATGTGGCCGTAACACTTTCAATTTTTCTTCTCGACTCTCGAGAGCTGCCGTACAGAGGGCGCAAGTTGTGAGAAACGAACCCGTTAAGAAGGTGTTTAACAGATATCAATTAATGTTGGGGTACCAGCAACTGGCTGCCGGTTCTGTTTTAATGGTCCTGTTGTTCGTTACGTTTCGGTTAGTTTTGTTAAGCCCGCTGATGAGGTGAGATGATGTGTTGTTACTTGGCATTTGTGCAACCTTCCAGCAAAAAACCAAACCTTCAACATCACTTTTTCTAATGCTTTAACGGCCGTTAATGTTTGTGCTCGAAAAAAAAGGGTTGTATTAAAAATTCCACCCCTCCCTTGGTACGGTACTCGTGCACAAACACGCACACGTTACGCCACAAATTCCGTCCGATGACAGGGTGGCAAAATGTACCATCGGCAGGGCGCGCGCGAGACTATCAATTCGCACAACGACGAGTGAGTTAATTAGCGCGCACCGTCTCCATACTTTGCGGCCATGGCAGAAATAATGTCCTGTTCCATTGCGCGATCGGCCTTGGGAGAGTGTTTGCGCGAGACGAGATGCCCTGCGGGACGATACGGAGCGAAAGTCATAAAGGAATCGTTTCTGCTAGTTTGAGTTTCCGCAAGCAGTGACATCCAGAGCGTTTTCGCTTCAAGACGATTGCCATTATGGAGTGGTTTATATCACCTTCTGTGGATCTGTTACTCGCACCATTAGCAAAACCGGCGGCTTAGAGCTCGTTGAAATCGTTTAAGGAAAAAACCAGAACCACGAGCCTCGTTGGAATTTTCATATCGTTTTTTTCTTTTGTACTCTGCACCAACCATAAGACGTCAAGATTTACATCTCGTTTGTCATGGGAAACACCAGTCCACAATCTCCCGATGAAAGAGGGGTTTCTTTTACTATTTGTGAACCGAAGCGGGAAGTACTCACTCTTCACGTTCGGGAAGGCTTTGCGTTTTTAACTCGTTAATTCTCACTGTTAAAATAAAACACCAGGCAAGTGAGAGCAGAGCATCAGCTTAAAAACACAATCTGTACAACGAATGAAATAAGAACTAAACCCATCCAAAGACACCCAAGACAGACCGCAGAGAAATTAACATCCAGCAGCCAGAATGATGGAAGGAAATGAAAAACTGCTTCAGTTTTCTTTTGCCGGTTCTGCGGGTTATGCGTCCGTGCCATTTGCTAACGTGCCGGCTTAAGTAACCCTTGAGCGCCTTGAAGAAAAATCATTTCCAATCTTGCAAGAAAGACACCCGGACGTCCTCCGGTCTTGGCCGGTGTGGTGCTGCGGTGTAGTTGCATCTTAGCCGGGACATACTTTTCGTCACCATGGGACGGTTGTTATACAATGTTGCACGATAAGTACGGGGTTTACTCGGTGGGAAATATTGGGTGCTGGAGAAAGTTTGTTAGGTGCGGATGGACTTAGTTATTTTGATTAAATGTATGGTTTAAATTTTAATAACATTGTCCAAGAGATTGCTGATAATGGCACCAAGTTCTACCAAGCTTCCAACATATTCTACGGTGCTATCAAATGTATTACAACTATGGCAAAAATACTCGAGTAACTGAAATTGAAGATTTCTTCGCCCTATGAGTTGAACTTGAAAAAATACTGAGTAATTCTACATATTGACATCCGGTTATAGGAGTAACCTATGACCTTGGCTTAAAAAGAGCTTAATGCAATTTATTTAAGAGATCCATGGTTGAGGTCTGGGCTGTATATCTAACAGCCCCTCAGGATATTTTTGTAAGAAGCATCTTGAATTCATTGAACTATCTGTAAAATGTTTAGATTGAATACCCTAAGCAGTGTCAGATCAAGCCTTCAGAAGGATCCTCATTGAGCAGATTTTTTTAGATCCCCAATAGTCTCTCGACAGAGCCAGGGGCAGAGGCCAAGTGGTCCGTATACGAGGCCCAGTTATAGAGCCTTCTGATTTCTCGTGGCCTACACACCGCTTAATCGCCTCTGCCGATTTGTAAGGGGCCCAATCCCGAACATCTGTTCAGTTAGCTTACAGTTTATATCCGTGTACGTTAGATTGTTTGTGTAGAGCAGAAGAATCTCCTGAGATGGGTGATATAAATAGCGGTATTGGATTTTAAAACGCCACGTAAAAATGCTCTTGAAGAGATCAAATACTCTCGATGTTTCCGGAGTTAAATCCTCCTGGTAGCTTCTACCTTGTGAAGGCACTAAACTCTTGGTGATGACTAAAGTAACTTAGCAAGGTCGGAGTTACTTTGTAAGAAACGAATTTCTTTCTGGTGAGGTCAGAGTTGCCCAATGACTGCCTGGGTACCTAGTGATAGCAGAACTACCCTGTCAGCTATCTATTGCGGGCAGAGCTTCAAAGTGAAGGCAGAGTTTCCTCATGGGAATAGTGTTACTTTGTGGAGGTAGCGGAACCTTATAAGGATAGTCCATGAAAGTGAGATCTCAGATGATTTGTGAGGTCAGAGCTACCAAGTACTAACTAGAAAAGATTCTTTCAAGTAAGGGTAATGCTATCTAGGAAAGGGAGATCTTCATAGTGCGGATGCAGAATTATGATGTGAAGATCCATCAGTAAATTGGGTCCTTTTTATCACCTTCTATATGCCAACGATATTAAACATTTCCGTCCTATTACCTCGTTTTCTCAAATAAATAAATAGTTTGTGAGAGGTACCTCACAAACTACCTGGGCGGCCCGGTGGTGTATACGATAACGGCGCCGGTCTTCACACGGCAGGTCCGGGGTTCGAATCCCGGCGGACCGCCTCCCCGTACGCAGGACTGACTATCCAGCTACGGGTAAAACTAAGTCATAGAGAGCTAGCAATAGCAGGCCAAGACCTCACGAGGTTGTAGTGCCAAGGAAGAAGAAGAAGAGAGGTACCTAGTAAGAGGATAGACTTCTGCATCTTCCTAGCGATGACAGAACTAACTAGTAATGGCAGAGACCTAATGATGGCAGGGCTTGTAAGTAGGGGTCAAGGTGCTATCTAGTAAAGCTACCTAGTAAGGACAAAGATTGACAATCAGGCTATTCATAGTGAAAATAGAGCTATATAGTTAAGACAGAGTTAAAAAGTAAAGACAAAGCATCATCAATAGTACGGAGATAAAAGATCGTACTCAGTGCAATCAGTTTATTGAAATGGACTGCAATGTGGCTCTTGAGCTTATTACTTACAGTGCAGCTAGAATACCTCTCAACTCAAAGGACATCAGTAGGTTATTGGATTGTAAGTGTCGTTAGCAATTGAGGAGATTTTCTTCTCTCATACTTTATTCAAATTAAAGTTTGACATGTTTTTAATACATAATTTATTATACAGAATACCTTCCAACTTTTGCGACACACCTTACACAATAACAAGATAAGAACAACCGCCGCTCAATGCCATTTCCTTGAGAGCCTTTCCATTTTTACACCGACATCTTCTGTCACGATAATTGAACGCCGATGGAATGTGCTTCGAGACGTTTCACAGTTTAAATTTGTTCCTCGCAGTTTGTGAGTAGTGTGTGTGTGTGTGTGATTGGGTTATTTGCTTATTTGCACTCGTAAACCCCAATGCCACCATGATCCGAGCCCGTGCGATAATCTTATCAATGGGAACCGATCGGCCAGATTGTGTGCGACAATTTAACATCCTTCTGGTTGTCTTTCGATGTTTCCGCTGGCAAGATTGGCGATGAGTTGTATCAATTAAAAGCACGCAAGCAGACAGATACAAACAAATCGAAAAATTCATCCGTGCGCCCCACCGGAAACAAAGAAGCGCAACAAAAAAAATCGGAAAACAGATTGTTAAAATGAAACAAAAAGTTATTTCAAAAGCAAAAAAAATGGATAAAGCTCTCACTCTCTCTCTCTCTCTCTTAATGCTTACAACCGATCGGCTCACAGCACCCTGGATCATCACAACAATAAATAAAATATTACAAGTAATGTTGGGCAACGATTTTAATTAAATTATGTATACACACAATCAACTGACAGCTGCCAGGCGTAGACAGACACCGACGCCGTTCGGGGAACGTTGATTCAAGGGGTTTGGTGGAAGAGCAATGGGAGTTTTATATTTATTTGAATGATAAATTTGTGTAACAATTTTCCTCCACTCGTGAGGTTTTTCCTCACTGCTTTTTTGTTATTCTTCTTCTGCTGCTTAATATCTGTGTGGGCAGGCGATATGATATTACGAGCAGGGAAAAAAACCGGCGAAAATTGATCGACAAGAATTTTCGATTGCAATTTACAATTTTCCACAGGGGTTGAAGGAAATTCAAGCTTCCATCACTGTGCAGCTGAAGGGAAAAACGCACGACGAGTGGAATTATTAAATTTTTCAATAATCAAACAACAAACGGAACGCGTCTGAAATATGGTATTGGGGAGTTTTCCTTTTGTTGGGGAAATGGATGACTTGGCGAGCAGACGGATAGAGGATAGAGAACGCCAGAGGATTGCCTTTCTTCATCATCAGGATCATCATCATTCTCATGGTGGGCATGTAATTTCCCGGAAAGCGAACCCAAAGCTTTTTTCCCCCTCTGCTCAAGAGTCACACTCCACCACCATGGGCGGATGTGAACGGGGGTGAAAATCGATCAGCGAAAACGAAGGATTGTGCTGGGAAGGAAGCAGGGGAAAGCTCGTGATTGTTGTGTGTTAATGTTTGAATCAATTTCTGTGGATGATAAATTGATTACTCGCAGTTCGCGGGAGTCACGTTTCATCCTCGCCTCTGTCGGCGTCTCGGTTTTCCACGCTTGTTTTTCCACGTATTAATTTCAACGCGCGGTACTCTACTGATGCCTGGAAGCTTGATTTTTCCAGCTCGAGGGGGCCAATCACACGGGTACCTCAAAATTGGGCCTTTATCCTCGAATATGCAGTTGCAGAAGATGGTGCGAGCTTTTTTTATTTGGGCCATTTTCTCTCTCTCTCTTTCTCCGTGTGTGTTTGTGTGATTATCCATTCGCGGTTCGGGAGGATAAATTTTCAGCTGCGTGTATGCGTGTATGAACAAACAACAGTGCAAGTGCAGTTGCAGTTAAAATATTGGATGGAGGCGGACAAGTTGTTACACACTTCAGCAAACTCGGAATGGAAGTAGTTGCCGGGAAAAACGATATTTTCTTTATTGTATTCCGATGCGTTGGAACAGGAAATTGGAGTAAGCGCTCGTGCGGTGTTGGGGACGTTGTTTGCCACAGTCAATATTGTGTGTGCGTGTGTGTGTTTGGGTATGCCGTTTGGAGAAGTAATACATGGAAATTGTAATTTTTGATAAATTGAACAATGCATTAATTGTGCTTGCGTTTCATCGTTTGATCGATGTAGTAGAAAAATGGTGCACATTGATAAAGTGTGCGTACAGTGATGGAAGGATGGGGAAGGGACAAGTGAAAGGGAGAGGGGGAAACGAGGGGGGAACGGAAATTGAAACTGTGCAACATATTTTCCGCGTCTGCCAAACGCTACTTTCCAGCCGGTTGAGTTTTATTAGTTCATCGCTTGTTGCGGGAATTGATATTTAATCGAGCTTATTTTATTCATTCCCTGTTTTTTTGGGCCACTTTGCTTGGGGACAAAACTTATTGCAACAAGGCTTAACAAAAGAACCGAACAATGTTTTGCTTCTTTTTTTGCTAGTTTACGGAAATTGTGTGTTTGTTTTAAAAGTTATAATTGGTGGAAAAAGATGAAATAGATGGTTGAATAGGCAGGGAATTTTGAATTTGTTAGTCAGAGGCATGTTTAGTATGTGGAGTGAATTTAGTTTATGATACTTTATAATTTGCCACAACAAAATTTGGTAGTTTAAAACAGTGTTTATTTTCATTAACTATTTTTTCTTCAAAAGAGTGCTATAAAAAGGCGCCTATTTTGTCTTATTTAATTGTTTAAGAAACATATTAAGTTTTATCGTAGTTGTTACAACGCTGTTATTTCTTTTGCATCTTTTGTAGCACTTTCTAGACTAAAAGACCCTAGTCTAAAGTACGCTTTTAAGAGCGTTTCTAAAAAACATTTCTAAACTTTGATGCTCTATGCTGTCCATTGATCTATGTCAGCTATTGATGTAGCTGATGTGATTTTAGGTTATGATTAATTAAATTTCTAGCCCATCTGCTGAAATTGATGCCTTGAAAATTATACCATTAAAAGCAACAAGATACCACATAATAGAATAAAGCGCATTAGTAATTTTCAGTACTTTATTTGGGAAAACCATATTTTTGGACATGCCTCATATTCGCTTTCAAAATGAGTTATAAGGCTACACCATCTATTATGAAAAAAGTTGTTAAAATATAAATTTCGCATACAAAGTCATACAACACATGTTCGAAATATCAGTATGACTAACAAATAATAAGAACAGAGTAAAAAATGATGATAATAAGGATGAATGCCACATTGTTAAGCTTGAAACAACTACTCTAGCATCTTGTTAGCATTTTTTCAAGTTAAAAGAGTAAGGTTGTGTCTCTTTTAAAACTGCAAACACTTTTTGAAACAGTACAAATCGCCGGGGCGGCCCGGCGGTGTATCCGATAGCGGCGCCGGTCTTTACACGGCAGGACCGGGGTTCGAATCCCGGCGGACCGCCTCCCCGTACGCAGGACTGACTATCCAGCTACGGGTAAAACTAAGTCACAGAGAGCTAGCAATTGCTAGCAGGCCAAGAAAGACCTACAGAGGTTGTAGTGCCAGAGAAGTAGAAGAAGACAAATCGCTATCATTAAAAGTTAAATGCACATATTGTAAAAGCACTGCCCAAGATACTACTCAAAAGCTTTTTAGTTCCATAGCAGCGTTGAAGTAGACTTCCTAAAGTCCTAACAACAAGAAATGTCAAAAAAACCGTAAACGAATGTAATCAACATCTCTTAGCAGTGCTTCGGACAAGAAAATGACAAAAAGCAATCTTGTAGCAAATAACATTGAGAAAATAACGAGTGGAATGCATGAAAGTACCTAAAACAATAGTAGAAATCGTGAGAAAAGTTAACCTTAAGACGTAAAATCCTTTTGGTCTGAATGTTCAAAAAGAAGTGATTAGTTGTTATGCAATTAATTCTGCATTTTACTTAAATCTTTTTAACGAAAGCCATACATGCTTTGATTGCCATTTCAAATGACTTTTTTCTCTTAATAATGATTTCCAAATAATATTAAATGCTAGAACTATGTTAAAAGTGTCTTAAAAACGTTAAAACCCCATCTCTAAACAACCCAAACAAGGCTACAAACACGTGCTGAGAATTGATTTCTTGAGCTTTTCGTATATGGAGAGTATTAATCGTGGAACTGCCGGTTCCTGAGCAGTTCATGTCGTCACCAAACTGCTCTTTTAGGTCACGGAACGCGTAACCGATGGTCAACATTTTCGGAACCTAATCCACTAATCCACGCACCATCTAGCTTCACATAGAACTAGTAATTGAAAATATTATTCGGATCGGATTCGAATTCATAGCTGAATCGATCCGGACGCGATTCCAAGTCCCGACATTTTTATGATCCATATCTCTGGTGAATACTCCATGCTCTACAAGGATTCCTTTTCATAATTAAATAAAACCACCCAAGGTGAATTGTTTTCAGCTCAAAAGATTTTCAATAATGATCTTCAAGAAGTCTCAAATATAGGGATATGTCAAATATAGGTATATATTTATTATATATAAGTAGCATTTGGCTTTCTTCTAAGCTGCGGATGGGTTTCATCAAAAGCCCGACATGACCACATCATGTGGTCAATATCATGGAATCCAATGCCCCACGAGCACTCTTTTGTGGTTACCAAACCTATCCGATGCGTTAAGTGAGTAATTATTCGAAGTTCCGACATCGAAACCTTTAAACCAGGGGCGTAGTATTACTTTGGGTAATATGGAGTAGCACAAGCGTCCAAGGTCGTCTACGCTCCACCATTGTTGCCACTTATTTAGGCAGTACTGTCGAGGTACGATCAACATATCCTGGGGATATACTGGGTGTTGTGAATTACGCCACAGTTTAAAGAAATACGCGTATTTTTTGTCGATATCCCCGCTTTCGGAGGAGTCACAAAATTGCTGATTTATTCGCGTATTTCTGGCGTTCAAAAGAGGCCGAAGGCGCGTCCTTCGGCTCTATTTATATCTCTCCTTATTTCTTCGCCATCGCCATGGCTCCTATAATGATGGTGGGCACTGTCCCATAAACGATTATGGGCGCTATCCCATAAATTGGCGCTAGCTGTTGTAAGGTTCTATCTGCACAACAAACGCGTTGTGATCGTTTCGCAACAACTAGTGTACTGAATTTGTCACCAAAAATACAATGAAAGTAAAGCAACAAGTCTGAAACGGTCACACCTCCACAGTGGGATACTTATTCAGTATTTACAGCGAGTATTTTTTTGGCTTGAAAAGCAATCGTTTTTGATATTCGAGTCACCAGTCTTTCTCATTCTCTCAGCCCTTACGGAGATCCCAACCAGCAGAAGAACCAAGCCCCTACGGAGATAAAAAATAGACTAGCAATTGTGCTCTACCAAACATTTTCGAATATCTTATGTGGTTGCATCTCACTAAAAGATTGATCAGGCTTTATACATCCTCTGACAGCATACTGTTGAGGAGCGAGGTAAATAAAATGAACTAAATAGAATCAGTTTACATTTCCACCCATAATTTACGAACCCCTGAACCAAAGGTTAACAGACTTGAATTGTAAGTGGATTAATAAGATATATGGAATTACAAGGTGATAAGATTGATATTAAGTACGATGGTTTTCCATAAAATGTTAACTATTGTGTGTATGATGTATCGTACATATGTTGTAGGAGGACTTAGAAAAACAAACAGCTTTGTGATACTATATAACGGAATGCGTTCGGCTAGTTATGGCTTGAGAATAGCCCAGTATTATCCAGTACTTTTGCTTATATTGTATACATCATCAGAAGAGGTATGACGAGCCCACCTTCGTATAAGCTCGTTGCATTCTGTGTGAATGATTGGCACACGATGGCAGTTGACAAAGAAATTTGAGGAGGATCACAAAGAAGACTGAATTGAATTATCGACCGTACCACTAACGTTCATTTTTCCTTAGCTCATTAACGATCATTAGTATTTGCAATGAACGATCGTGAATATTGGTTTGCGTGTGAATCAATGTTTTACGCCAAAATCCAAATTATTCAAAAGAACTTTTACATTAACGTATTGAGGGAACAAGGTATTTATATTTAAAATATATTACAACCGCTCAAAAACCATCATTTGATATAAACTCGCTAAAGTAATACAACTAAAGCTAGTCCATAAGAAACCATTCGATTGTGAAGACTCGATAAGTTCCACCAAAAGTAGTATTTCAATTCTTGGAACATATTGTTGCGTTAAAAACTTGATTGCTAATTTTTCAAAATTCGTTCTCTAAAAGTTTTTACAGATACCAGCTGTGTGTTGTTTCTAATGTCAAGTTAAAAGAGTAAGGTTGTGTCTCTTTTAAAACTGCAAACACTTTTTGAAACAGTACAAATCGCCGGGGCGGCCCGGCGGTATATCCGATAGCGGCGCCGGTCTTCACACGGCAGGACCGGGGTTCGAATCCCGGCGGACCGCCTCCCCGTACGCAGGACTGACTATCCAGCTACGGGTATAACTAAGTCACAGAGAGCTAGCAATTGCTAGCAGGCCAAGACAGACCTACAGAGGTGGTAGTGCCAGAGAAGAAGAAGAAGACAAATCGCTATCATTAAAAGTTAAATGCACATATTGTAAAAGCACTGCCCAAGATACTACTCAAAAGCTTTTTAGTTCCAGGACTGACTATCCAGCTACGGGTATAACTAAGTCACAGAGAGCTAGCAATTGCTAGCAGGCCAAGACAGACCTACAGAGGTGGTAGTGCCAGAGAAGAAGAAGAAGACAAATCGCTATCATTAAAAGTTAAATGCACATATTGTAAAAGCACTGCCCAAGATACTACTCAAAAGCTTTTTAGTTCCATAGCAGCGTTGAAGTAGACTTCCTAAAGTCCTAACAACAAGAAATGTCAAAAAAACCGTAAACGAATGTAATCAACATCTCTTAGCAGTGCTTCGGACAAGAAAATGACAAAAAGCAATCTTGTAGCAAATAACATTGAGAAAATAACGAGTGGAATGCATGAAAGTACCTAAAACAATAGTAGAAATCGTGAGAAAAGTTAACCTTAAGACGTAAAATCCTTTTGGTCTGAATATTCAAAAAGAAGTGATTAGTTGTTATGCAATTAGTTCTGCATTTTACTTAAATCTTCTTAACGAAAGCCATACATGCTTTGATTGCCATTTCAAATGACTTTTTTCTCTTAATAATGATTTCCAAATAATAATAAATGCTAGAACTATGTTAAAAGTGTCTTAAAAACGTTAAAACCCCATCTCTAAACAACCCAAACAAGGCTACAAACACGTGCTGAGAATTGATTTCTTGAGCTTTTCGTATATGGAGAGTATTAATCGTGGAACTGCCGGTTCCTGAGCAGTTCATGTCGTCACCAAACTGCTCTTTTAGGTCACGGAACGCGTAACCGATGGTCAACATTTTCGGAACCTAATCCACTAATCCACGCACCATCTAGCTTCACATAGAACTAGTAATTGAAAATATTATTCGGATCGGATTCGAATTCATAGCTGAATCGATCCGGACGCGATTCCAAGTCCCGACATTTTTATGATCCATATCTCTGGTGAATGCTCCATGCTCTACAAGGTCCATGCTCTGCTTTTCATAATTAAATAAAACCACCCAAGGTGAATTGTTTTCAGCTCAAAAGATTTTCAATAATGATCTTCAAGAAGTCTCAAATATAGGGATATGTCAAATATAGGTATATATTTATTATATATAAGTAGCATTTGGCTTTCTTCTAAGCTGCGGATGGGTTTCATCAAAAGCCCGACATGACTACATCATGTGGTCAATATCATGGAATCCAATGCCGCACGGGCACTCTTTTGTGATTGCCAGACCTATCCGATGCGTTTAGCGAGTAATGATTCGAAGTTCCAACAGCGAAACCTTTAAACCAGGGGCGTAGTATTACTTTAGGTAATATGGAGTAGCACAAGCGTCCAAGGTCGTCTGCGCTCCACCATTGTTGCCACTTGTTTAGGCAGTACTGTCGAGGTACGATCAACATCTCCTGGGGATATACTGGGCGTGTTAGAATTTGTCCAGCGAGAGCGCCCTCTTTCGCCAGCCAATCGGCAACTCTCGAGCCATTCAATATTTATTTAAACAGCTGTGCAGATGGTCAAAATTTAAGATCAAAATTCAATTGAAGATGTCAGAAATAATTAATGCTTTATTTATCTCCAATTTTGAAAGCTTTCTTGAATATAACATTCAATTTATGTGAAGTTCTTACATTTTTCTTATGGGTAAGAAAATATTGGAAAAAACACCCCCTTGAAAGCTCACGCCGACATTCACGATTTAAGCGAATTCATTTCCAAATACCGCGCCCGCTCAAAGCAAAAGAGCAGGCCGTTTTATTGAGGAAAATAAATTTCTCACTTCGCTGCCCAAAAAAGGCGTTAACCGTTTCATTTGTCACCCTGTTAGGGCACCGATCGGCATATTGTTCAAAGGCCACCGAAGGAGACGCTATCGGCACTATCTGCCAGAATTCCGAACGTTCTAATGTTTCGTCAAAGGTTGAGACCACAGCGAACGAGAGAGAGAGAGATAGCTCACCAAGTCAAAGGGATCGAACTTGTCAAAGCTGAATCATTAAAGAGTCCTGCGATAAAACCTTTTCCCTAATGGGTCAATTTTTCAACCGCCGCCAACAAAACGGTGCAAACAAAACAAAAGCAAACCAACAAAGCTCTATCGTGGGCCGGTTTTTGGTGAGACATTTTTCGTCCTAACCTTAAATCCCTAACCTTTCTGTGGTTATCGGGGCTAGAGGCGCCTTTGCTGCTTTGTTTCACTCCTGTTGGCAGGGTAAACAAACAAACGCACCAACCACACAGTGTGCCGCCAAGCGATCTTCTGGGCCTTAGGTCTGATAATTGAAACATCCGTAACGCCACCCAAAGTGAATCGGCTCAGCCGAGATCAATTCTTCGCATGAAGCTTTATCTGAAGTCATCCTCCTCCGTCTAGGCGTTATCTCCAATGCTCGGGGAAACGGTTTTGTCGATTCTAATAAATTCTTTTACATTTTACAAAACAAATTACCCGACGACGGCGGCTAGATTTGGGCAATGTTGGAATGATGACCACAGAAGAATGCATTTTCTATGACCACCCATAATGGGATCTCAAGAACAGCGTGGAGGAAAGCATTCGGACGCACTAAACAAGGTGTGAAGATGCCATCATCCTTGTTCCATTCTGCTGTGAAGCACCATTTGATATCATCACACGACGGCCCGGAAGAATGAATCCACCGAATGGACATAAAATATCGTCACCATCAATTCTTGGTTCGGAATGGTTCTCATTTGTCCCTTTTTTTTTGACTGGCTCTCTCCTGCACTCCTATTTGCTTTTCATTCCACTTGACGAAAGGGGCTCATCCCAAGACCACAGATTGGAACAGAGCAAATCGTCATCAGAACGCGGGAAATGTAAAAAAGCCTGAACCTCGAAACAAAAGGGCCATTTCCGGAGGTTTCGTTTGTAAAGCTATTCTTTTCCACTAGTTTTTTCTCTGTACTTGCCGCCACTCAACGGCGCACTCACTTCCGCCTCACTCGGAAGGATTGCTTTCAAGTGGAGCTCCTCGTTGCTGGAGGACCGGGCAACCGAACACACAAAACAATAGCCACAAACGTTCGGTGGAATATTTCACGATTGCCAAATTTATGACACCTGACCGTGTGATATGCCCGGCTGACAGAAAGGATTGTTGCTCCCGGTCCTTACACTCAAATCCTCGGTGAGATTTCCGGTTGTTCCTTGGTTGATGGTTGGCTTCAGGTTCCTGAATCGTTTACCGAGAGTACGGAGTGAAATGATTCACACGGCCTTATCCTTCCACAACGGGTGTCAATATCATCTGTCTGTCTGAATAGAAGCAATCTGTTTGGTACCACTTTTGTTTTGAGGACTTCTTTTACTGCCGAATGGAAACCGAAAGGAAGAACAAGTTGTAAAAAAGACGTTAAAAGGAAAAAATGTTCCACACAAACTGCATAAATCTAGGCGTTCTGTAGACCTGAGAAAAAACAAACGCCTAACAGTATGCAATCCGAATGATAAAAATACATTTTTAACACCTTTTCTCCACAAAACTGTTGCTCGTTATCTTCATTCTCACCCAACAAGCTGATCAAATCTGATGGCCAACACCAACACCGGCTGATTGCGAAAAGAACCCGAACGATCCACAAAAATTGCCCCAAGTCACACCGACTTGCGAAGCGAATCATCTCGCACGTTAGTGGCGATTACGAAAATTAACCTCAACCGTTCTGCCGCCATTCCGCCAACACGACGGTAGCTCCCACGTCGGGCCAGCACTCCAACCAATGTCCTCTGGCCGAACTAACCTCCCCGGGGCCGAAGGACTGGGCACGCCGGCCGTGTGCAAAATGGTAGCCATTTAAATTATTAACTGCCTGTCATCAGCATGAACGGGTTTTTCCCGGGCCCAAGTGGCTCGGCCCGGTTGGACACGTAAGGAAAGTTTTGACCACCCCGGGCCGAGGTGAGTGTGCGCGTGTTGAAGTGGTAGGAAATTGAGTTCCATTTTCATTTTTGCATCCGTCTCGACGTTGCTGCCCGGTTTCGATTCGAACTCGAGCTGTGGTACCAATTCTCAATCTCTCCGCAATGACCGCAACCGAAAGACAGGACGCCGCCGCCTCTCGTCTAGACGACACGTCGAGTGTTCCGACTGGAAGGACAAATCGAACTATTTTCCTAGATTTAATTAATTAAAATCGGAATTGGTTGCAAACGGCATCGAGGAGCGATCGACCGGAGCGCGAGTTTGCGTTCGTGGTAAAAGTCCTACAGTGGCACGAAGGCTCTGGGACGATTCCGGGACACTATTTGCACGATCCATAACCCATCCCGGCCGATAAGTGGTGTGAAATAAAAGTGAACGGTTGGTTGGTTTTTCGGTTGGCAATGGAATAATTAAAAAATCTAAATGGAGCTGCCGTTTGGTGCGATGATGATTAGATCGAGTGTGGTCACGGTTTTTGTTTCGTGTGGAGTTGGAATGAATTTTAGAAGAGTGCCATTGAAACTGTTCCGGTCGGGTATACGGCAGGGACATTGGGAAGTGCACTCGATGCATAAACGATGTGTGATATTTTATATGATCATTGAAAAGGTATCAGTGCAGGGTTTGATAGTTCGATTGGAGATGAATTTGATCACAATCTGTGCTGCACATTAAATGGATCTTAGTGTCTTAGTGTCTCTTAGTCGAAACTCGTACCTTTGTTATTTTAAGGGTAAATTTTTCCAGAGATATCGTTTCTGGCTTAATTAGTCAATGTTATCCCTCTAGATTCTAAAATTCTAATCCAGATCTCCGAGAGCGCTGAAAGCTTTTAATGTTTAATATCTATTTATAAATCGATGGACAAGTGAGCCCTCTCGATACCGTTTCTCAGATACAGTTACATGTTTTAGAAAACAAATAGTCGATGAAATGTTCTGCCAAAACTCCCGGCTCGAAGACGACATCACGGACGGCATTTGAAGACCCGATACATTTGTTAAAACGGATCAGAAGAACCCGAAGAGGAACTTCGGAGAATCAATGCAGCCGCCAAAGAGTCCCATAATGAAGGACTGTCTGGATTGAAACATTCACTCTGTTAAAGAAAGCAAATCAAGCAGCATACAGCTGGTCCAGTACTCTAGACTCCGATTCCAGATCGTGTTGACATACTTCAGCAGCGAACGAACCAACCAGCAGAAGAACGGTTTGATGCATGTTATGTCTGGAAGCTCACTCTTGATATTGATGTGCATATCCTTGTTTCCTCTGCAAGGATATGAAATCAGCAAGGTCGTCGTGAGCGGCCAAAATTGATCGTATCACTCGACTTCTAGTGCTTTTCCTCTGCTTCATTTGTCCTTGTAACCTCGAAAGATCTTAGTCGGCCATATCTGCCTATTCTGTCTGGTCATATTCTTGATTGAGTATCGGCATTTAATAGCACGGACCAGATGGACTTCGACATCAGGTTCTACCGTATAAACTGGTACCACTACCATCTGGGCTACAACATAGCCTTCGGCGATCATACCGATCCGTTACAAAAGACTTCTTGACTACTTGGCAAATGAAGCAGGCAAATCAAGGAAATCAAAAATACGAAGAAATCTACTGAAAAAGATTCTTTTTAATGACGTAAACGCTTAAATCTAGTCAGACTAACCACAAGGCATGTAACAATTGTAGCAGCTTCTTCAATATCGTGCTCCGCTTATTATGACTTTACATCAGACTAAATTCAACTTCAAATAAGTTGACAAATTTACACATTTACTATGCAACCTTTTTATCAGCAGGATCACAGATAACTCCCATCTTGTCATAATCGAGTCACCAAAAAGAGGTTCATTGAAACTTGCCCAAGATTGTGAGAGATATCTTCTACATCAGATTATCTAAAACCAATGACATCAATGAGTCAACGTCTACCTATTTTTAGATTCTCGTAAGATTTGTATCTCCAAGAGCTCAAGAGTCGTTACAATGATGACTATGTTGATCAAACGATGATACTAAATACCCTTTACACACTGTTTGTTAATCATAATCATATATTCTTCATATTAATGCAAGAGATGAACTGAAAAAATCTGTATTGAATCTTTCTATCTTGACAACCCCTGTTTCTGCCTACAAATATCAAGCTAAACATTGTAATAAATCCATTTTAGTACCATTTACTCTACCCTCCATTGCAATAACGTAGATTTGTTCGTGGGCAATAATTAACATTAGGTTACACAATAATAAAAACAACCAATCAAGTGGAAACGTGTGCTGGAGCAAAACACGATCGAGTTCAATATCAACGAGCGCTTTTTAATCATCGTTATTGTCCCGTGAAGCTGAAACAAGCGCTTTACCTTCACAGTTTTCATGTAACAAACAATATGGATAATTTGTGCATCATAAAGCAGGGCATTTTTTCATTCGCATCATACATCAATTGCAATTACCGATTGCACTTCTTTTTCCAGCGCCACTCAATGCGTTCTAATTGGAAAACAAATTACATTATGATACACACGATGTGTTTTCCATTCTCGGAGCAAGCACGTAAAAACAGATCGGTACAAAAACCCACTATCATTCACACACAGCACACGTTTCAAATCATCACAAATCCGGGTGATTTAAAAGCATCATCAGCAAACAAACTAACACAACAACCACACACCACCCGTACGATCTAACCAACGAAACCAACCCTTGAACGAATAGGGAACTTTAGCACTCGAGTCGATTGTTTAGTATCAACACCTCGGCAAAATAAAATCCCAAACTCAAATCCTCTAAATCTCTTTCGCCCTCTCACACACATTCGCACACGCAGTTGGAGTAACTACCCGACACCCTCAATCAGCATCCCTCAATCAAAACCCCAACAACGATGGGGAAAAGTGCATGCCACCGCTAGGCAATGTACGGGAGTACAGAAAAAACAAAAGCAAACCTTCAAACTTCAACCTTTTGCCTGACGTTGCCTGACAGGGGAAAAGTTTTTCAGCTCGCGAACTCTGTCCACCGCGATGGATGCTCTCGATGGTTTGGCTCGATGGATGTCATGGAGAGGGAGGGAACTGTTGTGAGGACACTGGTCAAAGATCTGGCAGATTTAATCCGAAAAAGCTGGCTGCAAAGTGCTGGGCTGTGCGCATAATCCAGCTACGATTGCAATGTGTCATTGGCGTGGGCCAGCATTTTGTGGGCCTAGAAATTCGGCGAAAAACTGACGAACTGACCCCCAGACTGGGTTGATGAAAATGATGGGGCCCAACGATGGCGGCTGGATGATGAGTTAGGCCAAATGGTGTACGGTACGGTATATTTTGCACTTTGTTCCGCTGGTTGTTGTTCGCTTGATGGTATCATAATTGTATACGTTTTTTTGTTTGTTTGTTTGTGTCATTTCAAGTACAGACCGTTGGTATTGGGCTTAACCCTTAAAGCGCTGGATAGAAGAAAGTTCACAAAAATATTAATAATTTTAATCATCAAGCTTAACGCATGTTGTACCAACTACGATAAACATCTACTTTAGTACGAGAATGCTGCGCAGCACTCTAAAAAGAGACAAAAATGCGGTGAATTTCTGTAAAATGGTCGTATGCTGCCAGTGCAAATGGTCTACCATCGTTAAAGTGATGCTTCATTTTGCATCTTCTAAAGAAATTAACATTAAATCGAGCAATTGAGTATAGGATTACTTCAACCACCGACTGCAAAACGGACCTCGGGGATTCGAGTAGTCTTCAGACGGCAGCAACGCATACCGAATTTCAATCCCAGACCATATTCTCTGTACGCGGAATGGACTATCACAGATTTAGGTAAAATATGGTCAAAAATTAGCTTGGTCAACACCCCCTGAGGTTGTATAGTACCGAAGAAAAAGAATATCTAGAGCAGTTATTAGCTTTTTTTCTTTGTTAGCGGGGAGGGAAACTTCAAAAGGTACCCACCAAGAAGAACTTGTTGCGACAAACAACGTCCTCCGAGTTGGGTTATGTGGAATTCATCGTGACACCAGGCCCGTGAAGCGAACCAGGTAGTCGATCAGAACCAACTAAACCACTTCTCGACCTGATCCGAACCCTGCCGATGCGCTGATGTGCGTAGTACTCCATGCAGGGGCACCCTTGTTGTTGACGCTCTGCTCCTTCTTAGTAGTTAGTAGTAGAGTAGTTAGTAGCTTCTTCTTCTTCTTTCGTGGCCTGCTCCTAGGGAGCACGTCTAATAGACATGGCCTGGTGTCCAATCGTTCTCCAGGAAACTCGGTCCATGGCTGCACTCCTCCACCCCCGGCTGCATCCGATATCCCTCAGGTTTGACTCCACTTTCACATCCAGCCAACGAGCTCTCTGTGCTCCTCTTCGCCTCGTGCCGAACGGGTCGCTGACGAGGACCTTCCTGGCAGGGCATGAGTCCGGCATCCTCATCACGTGCCCCAACCAGCGTATCCTTCCGGCTTTGACGACCGTCAGGATGTCTGCATCGTCAAACAACTCAGCTAGCTCGTGGTTCATTCTCCTTCTCCACACGCCCTGCTCGCACACACCGCCAAGGATAGTCCTCCGCCAGCATAGTCCAGGACTCGTACCCGTAGAGGACTACCGGCCGTATCAGTGTGCGATATATGGCGGATTTCGTGCGTTGTTGGAGTCTTCTGGATCTCAGGAGTTTGTGAAGCCCGTAGTAGGCACGATTCCCCTGAACAATGCGCCTTCGGGTTTCGCTGCTTACGTTGTTGTCCAAAGTTGCGATCGTGCCCAGGTAGCGAAACTCCTCTACTACCTCTAGTTCGTCACCGATAACTAACACACTGCTTCCGAGTCGTGCTCTCGGTCAGAGCCTCCGGCAAGCAGGTACTTTGTCTTCGTGGCATTGATCCTCAATACTCCTCGCGTTTCAGTCGTTATTAGCTAGGTAACACGAATTAATAAAAACAAGAAAGTAGTACGTTAAAGAACCATACGAAGGAGAGAGATTATGTTCCATATAGTTTAAGCTTAAGCTATTAGTGCAAATGACTTCTTAACTGCCTTCTTAGCAGCACCAAAATCGTTCATGATTCAACCAAGCATAAGGACCGATATTTAAATAGGTAATCGAGAATCTAAACGTTTGAAGTATCTAGAATGTATAAAATATCTCAAAAAATTTAGATAGTTGTTAGATAATTAGATGATTATCAACACAAAAATGTTCGTGATATTCTATTCTGAGCGTTCTAGATCGTTAATGGTTGATATAATTCTATTCTTAGTCTAACAGGACTAACAACTGACACCCCAGAGAAAAATCTACACAAAAGCCTAGGTGACGGTAGCCCCCTATCAGTCACATTCAGAACTATCATCATACCCAAATCATTTGCAATCCGAATGCGCTTAGAATTACAGCAAATTTGCATGTTGCTTTTACTATTCTAATTGTGGCACGTAAATGTCACAAAATCTACATTGCTCTTTGAGGTCCAAAAAAGAAAATTAATGTTGCTGTGCTAGAGGTACTTAAAATGTTGTTATTCTTGGAACGATTCTGAAGAAACCTTCTTCAATTTTATAAATAGTTGGTACAGTTTAATGACAAATTTTGAATTAAAACCATTCAACTAGAAGGTCGATTATAATTTAGAGTAGCATTTTAAATTACAATTTATTTGCTTTTCAACTAAAAATCGATATTAAATGTGACAATTATACATCTTGTAGCAATATTTAAACTCCTCTCTAGAACCACACGCTCACTCAAGGGTTAATGAAATAGAATCACAACAACAGCGGGGCACAAAATGTGTTTCGGTATCTATTCTTTTTTTTCCACAGGTTTCTTTCTACAGCTTATTCCCAATGCCCCGATGGATACGGGGAGTCAGTGTGATGGTTGTGGATGGTAGTCACCTGCATTTCCCTACCGAAGCGGAACTACTCGCCAGCAAGTAGCCGTCACCATTCGTACAACTACACGCTCGGGGTTGTAGTGGGCACTTTTCGCGAATGGGCAATTTTCCTTCTGCGGGCGCATCGTGATAACGTTCTCCCCCTGCTGCTTTCCCTCGCGTGCCCTATTGTTATTACACTATTCTTTTGCACACTTTTCTATTTATTTGTTTACATCATGCAACGCGGCACTGTAAACTGGAACCGGGAAGAGTGTTTTTTTCTTTCTTTCTTCTGCTGCTGCTGCTGCTGATGCTAGCGGTAATGGGCATTTGTTGGTTTGCGAGTGAGTGCGATATGTTTAGAGGCTGACTGGCTGGCTGGCTGGCCAGTTCGTGACGAGCATGCTGGTGTAAGGGAAGGGTAGAGAGGGGAGAGATGGAGGTCAGGGCTAGGGCCCCACTCGCAGCCCTGATGCTTTGACGCACGGGGCACGCCGTGGAAGTTACAAAACGTCATTTACTGCACCGTCAAGCCGTTTTGGGCCATGCCATTTCCATGCGCTGTGCTGTGCCGTCCGACCGGCCGTTTCGTACGGATAATTTCACATCTGTGGCTTGTTTGTGTGTGTGTGTTGGAGTGGACCTCTTTTCCGCAACGGATTCCACAGTGGACAGCGCTAGATGGTTGGCGGAGGTGAAAACATCAACATAAACGAACCGACAGGGAAGCAATTTAAGTGGCTTTGCCAGAGTATAGCGAGACCCATGCTCTGCTGCTGCTTCCCGCCATAACTGTTCCTCGCACGCTGGTTCCGATTTAAGTGCGAACGCCGTGACGTTACGAGGCAGAGGGCAGTGCACTAGTGGCGAGGCGTTACGATGCCAAATGCCGATGCAATCACAACTGCCCTCTATGAGTATGGAGTTTTATTATGCCTTTTTGCTTCACAGTATGTAATGGGGGGACCCGTGCGTCATGCGAACTATCTGCGATTTGAAGTTGGTGGTCCGAGTTGGTGGAAGAAAACACATTAAACAACAACCGGTCAAATATTGTTGGAAGAAGCTCCATCACCATCGGAAAGGATCGAACAACAAATAGCCAAACACCACAAACAACCCTCAGAAAGAAGCGGAAACGTCACGTCAAAATGGTCCCTTTCGTAACGGCTTTTTAACGGGTGAGACGTAGGAATTCCTAGAGGTGAGGGAGAGGACCCTAAGCCCAGATTAGACGAACTTGAGTGGAGCGAGAGAAGCGAGAGTTTAATTGTCGCTCGACAAGAAATTGGTTTCGATCGCCCAATGGGAAATTGATATTGATCGTGTGCGGAACGAATTGTTCTCTTCTGCATTTGGGGGAAACGAACGCTTTTCGGAGTCGGTTTCAGCCGTTTTGAGCGCTGAAAGTGAATTCCATTTCGTCACCTGGAGCGATGCTGCACTATTAGAAAGGATTAAACCCTCAACACCCGCACTGGCCACGCCGGTGAAAAGCTCTCCAAAAGAAGTCTTAAGTGAAGTGTGCGAGGTCAAAGGGAGATCAAAAGATCGTGAGTTTTATGTCGAGCGGAATCATACGGCAAGAGCAGACACGCAACACAACGCTGACCACCGATTATTAAAAGAGAAATTTCACATTCCACAAGCGCAGTAAAGCAAGTGCTTTACAATCGTAATGAACCTGAGTCTTGATCTTTATTGTGCTGCTTTCGGAGGGTGTCACGGGGAACAGTCGCTGTCACTTGTAGTTGTTCACTTCGAAAAAACCTTTTCGTGGGAATGTTGGGGAACATACTGTTCGAAATATTTGGAGCTCTCGCTCTGTTTTGCAACCTTAAAAAGATAATAACTGAACCCTACTTATTTAGGAGATATACGATTAAGTCAAGTTTTACACCCATAGTAGACCTCTCAATGAAAATATAAGTTTAGTAGATCAAGTCACTGATTTTACCTTGTCCAAAACTGATGAAATTCTTTCAACATCAATCTACAGCTTCAACAACGATAAGGTCTATAAGATGTATAATGTCATTCAAATTTCAAGAACTCTGCTGTCTTGGACACGTCATTTGAACAGCACCAAACAACCCAACTTGTAAATAAGCTCTAAATGCCTTTCATAAAGGTATAGCAATTCTGATAGCAGAAGGAATGTACTGTCCTTTCTTCTTGTAACAATCCGGAGATCTAATGGTAGATTCGTCTATAGCTAGCACTTACTACCGTATTCTCTTATCAGGCTTCCGTTTCGTAGTCTTGGCCTGATGCGACATGTCCCGCTACCGTGCTCGATCTAGCGCCATCGTCTGCCAGTCCAATATCCCGGTAATTCTAGAGGACGCAACAACGTCATCACTGCATCTCAATTAGAGTCTACTACGCCTTCTCTACATGGCCTAAAAGGACTTTATAGGCTGAGTCATCCGGTGCCATTCTCATGACATGATCAGCTCACCGGAGCCTTGCAATCGCCGTACAGGTCGTAGAGCTCACTGTTTTAAATAACTCATCCATTGTCCTTCCACACATACAGAGCCAGAAAATCCTTCTGAGCATCTACCTCTCGAACGCGACTCGAATTCCATAAGTTTTGGACAGAGTCAATGTCTCAGAGGCGTATGTGAGTACTGGGACTATAAAGGTTATATACAGTCAAAGCTTCGTCCGATGCGTGAGGTTTTATAAGCGGAGAACTTTTCTCAGACTGTGATATGACTAGTTGGCAGACAGCATCCTTGCTTTTATCTCATTATCTCTGTTGTTATCGATATTGAGTTTTTAATCGAGATTGGTGAAGTTTTGGACGACTTTAAAGGTGCATATTATCTCTGCGTTAGTCTGTATTTGTTAGTAAAGCCGCTAGACCGATATTCAAATCGCATCCGAGGTCATCCATCCGTAAACACAGAGCTGTCTATCAGACGCAGCAAAATCAGTTTATAAACGACGCAGCAAAATGTTTATAAAATAAGACAGAGTAAATTAAGTCCAACGAAGCTAGAAATTGCTTGATCTCTCTGGGTTATATTTTCATATTAGATTTGAAATCTTAGATTTGAGTCTCAGTTAATTTCTGAAACCTTAAAAAGAGATCATCCGAAAGGCATCGTAGTCACGGGCCTAGAAGGCTTTGGATGAACTCTAAATACACCAGTTTCATCCTTCTAAAGAGCCTTTGTAGCTAAAAGACCCAATCTTCAGAGTTAAACCTAATACCCTATCAAGATAATCAGGGCTTTAACAGACACCACTCCTCACATCTATGTTCCAACAAATACCTCAGTATTAATAGTGCATACATCCACTATCCAGGAATGCATTGAGATTGATTTGCATGTCATCTAGACAAAGAAAAATTGATTCTCTGATTGAAATGAAGCTCAAAATTAATAAGAATTGAAACAGAATTGTGCGGGTTAATTCATAGAATTTATATAAAGCTCGAGGGACTCTAGGTTAAGTTGTCTATAACAGAAATAACAATTCCCCCAATTTTTCAATGAAAGAATTAATCTCAAACATAGATTTCGGAAAAAAGGCCATTTCACCCAATTTCTCTTTAAACATAACCCACCACCTAGCAGATCACGTTACAGACTCGGCAAATTCGAAGAAAATCAATGAAATGAGATGACCCATCCGTTCCGCAAACCTTCCAAACCTTCATCGACAGATTCCCGCCAGCAGCGGTGAAAATCTTGTTCCTCCAACTCCCAAATTTGCCGATCCAATCCGTCATCATTAGGCCTCAGTCAATTGCACCGGTGCTGGAATGTGTTCCCCGTGTGCTGTGCGTCGAAATGAAGGGTTATTACCACCTGTCTGAAAGTGAATAGTAATGTCATACCATGCACTCTCGCGGAGCCGCACGTACACCAATGCTTGAATTTCACACAATTTCCCGCCCCATCATTGGAGCCAGCAGTGAAAGCAGTGTGTGCTGGGTGGTGCTGGCCGGTGTGGAAATTTGGCAACCGAAGGGTCCGCTTTTCGTTCGATTCGCTGGAAGTTTGGGAGTTTTTGCGTTTCGAGAGCGAGCGGAACGGTAATCAGGCAGGTGGACAGTAATTTATCGAGAGTGAAATAAAGCGGAGATGCGCTTTGGAGCTCACGATTGGCATGTGTGGAGGGTGAGCGTTGGGTGAGGTTTTGATTTTCGGATCAGATGCAGTCGCCGGCATGATTGCAGTTGGATAGGGGAGAGGAGGCGTGTGTGTGAGGGGGGACGGGACCATGTAATTGGAGATGTACTTTGTAGTAGTAGAACACAAGGATCTCTCCATTAGCGGAGTGCGATAGAGATGGAAAGCGAATGTCGAAGGAGAGAGAAATAGAGAAAGCCGATGATTAACCCTTCAAGTGCTAATTGGGGTTTGAAATTGTAATTTCTCTTATTACCGATTAAAGGAAGAATTTCAAACAAATTGTACAAAATGAATCATCGGTGGATTTCATTTCGTTTTTAAAGAGTTTACATGTTTTAGGTTTTTTTAGTATTAAATATCAGGTGTCAAAAACATAGGACCAATTAAAGACCGTCGTGAAATGACAGTGATTGTTATTTTTGAATACGCTAGTAACAGTTTCACGTTTTATCTGCTGAAGTTTTATCTGCTTAATTGAAGCAGTTTTTGTAGAAAAATTTAAGTTAATTACCTTAAAACATATACACCTGCAATTTGGCAGGTAATTGACATTCCATTCGATTCTGAATCGATCTACAACTAAATCTTAATGAGAAATTGAATTTATTCTCCAAAAATCCAATTTTTGCCTGAAAATATTTGTTCTTGGATGAGATTTTTATGTGCAATCTTTAGAAAAACTGATTAATATTGCTCGATTTTACTATTATTGTTATTTTAATAAATATTTATTTTGATTTTGAATGATAATTTATTTTGTACCAGGTCTTTAACAACTAAATATTATTTTTAAACTATTTGTTAAAATCTATTGAAAACTTTAAATGAATGTCCCATAAATCCATAAAGAGTAGATATATTTTTAATCTTGCTAGAAAATCAAATATTTTACTTTAACAATATAATTATCATAGAGCCAATTGTAATTATTTACCGTTAGATTTAAATTTATAGAACATTTTATTACATTACATTTTATCTTTTGATTCATTAACAAAGGACTGTCCATATTGTTTTAGAGAGCAGTTTGATATTAAAATATTTACTGGTATAAAGAAGTTTCGTTATATTGCCTTTATAGACTATTTAACACAATTTCATGTCTTTATTATTTTATTAATTAAAAAACACATCAAATTTTTAACCTATTCAGGCTCACGCAATAGAGAATCAAGCAAATTGCTGAATTTAAAAAAAAATGGCCTTAAAAATACTAAAAATTCAAAACAAAATCTTGAAACTCGAACTTGCGATACATTTTTGAACGACTTAAGTAAAAAGTTCAGCAATATCCATCAAAACAAAAATAGGTGTTTACGCTTAGATGGCATTTAACTTGACGAAAATAGGATAAAAAACTTTGACGTTCAGAATAAAATAATGACATCAATTTAAATTTGACAATACGGTGACGAGCCATCGTTACCAATTAATAACAAAACAATAATCCAATACGCCAATAATCTAGTGCACTTCAAGGGTTAATCAATAGAATATCGACAGAACCATCCATCCTACTGCTACTGCCAGGGCACTATAGCCAGTTCGTCCGATAATGAAAGCTAAGCTAAAATCCGACCGTTTTCCATCCGAATTATGAGTGCGATCCATCGCGATGCGAACTCATCAATCCCCGAATGCACCCGTACAAAAGCGAGCCCCCGAATAAAGGCAAGGCCCGAATTTACAAACAACAGCAACAAAAAAACACAGTCCCTCAAGTCCCCCCACAAAAACCCTGCCAACATTTCCGGATTCTCAAACTGATTACAACCGCCTCTCCACCTGCCTTCGAACCTTAATGAATAGAATGCGCCCCGAAATGGAAGCGGACACATGTGGCCAATATGTCAAATCATCATCCCCGGTGCTAGCCGTAACCGCGTGTCACCACGGCCGCTACCTGCCAATTGGAAATCCCAACGAAATTCGCCAGCCAAACCCGACGAACAACATCGGCAAATTGGCGTTCCGAACAGGGCGGCTTTTTCGGATCAAATAAGTGAGTAGGCCGCCCGAGGAACAAACCAACCGTTGCGTTTGTTGCCACAGTTCTCGATGCAGCGATGCGTAAGGGAGGCTGATATGCACTTTCCATTGTCGTTTGGACGGAGGGTTGAAGTTCGGAAGCAAGGGAAGGTACGGGTACGGGTAGGATCACTCAGTCAAACTGGCGATAATGATGTTTGCGAATAATGTTGCCATACACCCGAACGTTTCTGGGTGGAAAACTGAGGGAAGAACCCGGATCCGGATCGCTTCCGAGTCAGCGGTATTTGTGTGGCATTTTGCAGCTTCCACACAGCCAGGTATCGTGAAGGTTCGGAGGAATTGGAGCAGGTGGGCGGAAACATCGGATTACAAAACCCCAACTTTTGGATGGTTGATGACGGGGCCGGTTTAAGGGTGCGGGGCAGGTTGGGCCCAAAATGTTGATATCGTGCGCTGGGTTGGATTGTGTGTGTTTACAATGCGGTTACACACGCGATAACGGTGAGACGCATTTACTTATCGCAACTAATTAAACCAAAACATTTATATTTCTAATGCCTAAAGTACTAAAAAATAGAGTTGAGAGAGTTGCATCGGCCGGGAATCGAACCCGGGCCGCCCGCGTGGCAGGCGAGCATTCTACCACTGAACCACCGATGCTTGTTGAAAGGAGAGGTTCCAATAATCGTTTTGTGAGCGATTATATTTTTAGAAATCATCTCTTGTCGTTGTAGAAGCCGGTGAGTGGCACGCTTACTACGCAACTTGTTGATTTAACTATTTAGCGAAGCATATCGGAATAGTTAAGGTGTGGATTTAAAAACCCATAGCAAATTTCGTCGAAGCTTCATTTACTTAAATTTTTTTATTAAATTAAACAACTTAATAAGAAGTGTATTCTTATTTTTTATTTAACAATCATTAAAGGAGCTTTTGCCGTCATTTTATTTGCATTTTCAGTAGATTAACGAACGAATATTCGATTGTGTTCCTGAAACTTGATTTATATAAAAAAGGGAGATGAAATTTACCTAATGTTTAAATAATTTATAACTAACGATCAATGTTTTGCAGTATGACTTAAAATATCAGTTTAGTTCAGTTTCACTTGATTTGATTCGTTAAGTTCAGCTCATTTGTTACGTTCAGTCCAGTTCATTTGTTCAGTTCAGTTTAGCTAAATACAATTCTCTCGTTCATTTCATTTCATTCTTTCAGTTCAATTCATTCGTTTTGTTCAGTTTATTTCAGTTCATTTGATTAGATTCGTCCAGTTTGATTTATTTGTTATTTTCGTTTATTCGTTTAGTTCAGTTCCGGCAATTCATTTAGTTCAGTTTAGTTTAGTTCATTCGTTCAGTTCAGTTCAGTTTACTTCGGTTCATTCGTTCATTTCAGTTCAATTCACCTAATTCGTTCAATTCACCTAATAGTTCAATCGTTCAGTTCATTCATTCAGTTCATTCGTTCAGTTCCGTTCAGTTCAATCGTTCAGTTCAGTTCAGTTTAGTTCAGTTCAGTTCACTTGATTAGATTCGTTCAGTTCACTTCAGCCCATTTTAGTTCAGTTGATTCGTTCTCTTTATTTCAGTTCAGTTCACTTGATTAGATTTGTTCAGTTCAGTTCAGTTCAGTTCAATCATTCTGTTCATTCGTTCAGTTTAGTTCAGTTCAGTTCAGTTCAGTTCACTTGATAAGATTAGTTCAGTTTAGCTCATTCAGTTCAGTTCTGTTCAGTTTAGTTCAGTTCATTTGTTCAGTTCAGTTCAGTTCAATTCATTTTATTTGATTCGGGCAGTTCAGTTCCGTTCAGTTCAGTTCAGTTTGGCTCATTTGTTAAGTTTAGTTCAGTTCAATTCAATCGTTCAGTTCAGTTCAATTCATTTGATTCGATTCGTGCAGTTCAGCTCAGGTCAGTGCATTTTTATACTTCAGTTCAGTTCACTCGTTCAGTTCAGTTCAGCTCAGTTCAGTTCAGTTCAGTTCAGTTCAATCGTTCAGTTCATTCGTTCAGTTTACTTAAGTTCAGTTCAGTTCACTTAATAAGAGTCGTTCAGTTTAGCTCATTCAGTTCAGTTCAGTTCAGTTTAGTTCAGTTCATTCGTTCAGTTCAGTTCAGTTTAATTCATTTGATTCGATTCGTGCAGTTCAGTTCTGTTCAGCGTATTTTTTTTACTTCAGTTCAGTTTCACTCGTTTAGTTCAGTTCAGTTCATTCATTCAGTTGAGTTCCATAAATTCGTTCAGTTTAACTCATTTCAGTTCAGTTAACTGGATTAGATTCGTTCAGTTTACATCATTTATTAATTTCAGTTCAATTTATTCGTTCAAGTGAGATCCGTTCATTCATTTAGTTCGGATCAGTGTAGATCATTCATTCAGTTCAGTTTAGTTCACATGATTCGATTCGTTCAGTTCAGCTCATTTGTTAAGTTCAATTCATTTAAGTTCAATTCAGTTAAGTTCAGAATGATAAATTTCAATTCAGCTCGGTTCAGTTCAATCTTTCAGTTCGTTCGTACAGTTTAGTTCATTCAGTTCAGGTCGTTTTAGTTCAGTACATTCATTTAGTTCAGTTCAGTTTACTTCAGTTCAGTTCATTCGTTCATGTACTCATTTCCTCGTTCATATTTTTCGTTCTCAATTTTTCTTTTATCCATTCTGTGTTCGTTCATATCCTTGGCTTATGTCTGAGTGAGTAAATTTTGTCACAAACTGTAATACCATCATTAAAGTGTCATAAATTTACCAAGCATGCGCCTCTCAATTCATCTTACAACCCATTATATGCGCTTGATGACGTTACATTCCCACCAGAGCTAATCACACGGTTTCATCCTTTTCTTCCTTCATTTTCCTTTAGGATTTTCCTCCAACGAAGGCTCGCTTTCGTCGACCACAACACATTGCCAGGAAGCAATCAGATGCACATGACCACATCAGCTAAAGGATGCAGCATTCCGTCTCGAATGATGGCCTCTAGAATGCCGACGATTGACCACTGTCAGGAGCGAATGAGCGGCAATTGATCAATCGCTTTTCCGGATTCGGTCGGGCGGTCGGTGGAAATGCGCTTACGAGTGACAAACAACGTGATAAGGCGAACCTGGCACGGGAAAGTGTTTAAAGTGATTTGAACTGACACGAGACAGCCACGCTAAGACAGCAGCAGCAGTATCGAAGGCAATAAATTAGCAGCATGCAACAGAAGGGCCTAAGACGAAGCTTTGGAAGGGTTTTAATCGATGTAGTAAGCTGTAATTGCCAAATCAAATGAAATGGATTATATTTATATAGTTTTTTTTTTATTAAAAATAGTTTTAACTGGAAAAAAAACTGGTAAAAAATGGAAAATTGTACGTAATATATGAGCAATAGAACTTAAAAAAGACAAAACATATGAGAAATGCGTAAAAACAAAGCGATAATTTACCAAAAAATGAAGGAAAATCACAAACGACTTAAAACAACTGAATTATAACTATAAATAAGACATAAAAAGGAAAAACACAATAAGAAAAACTGGTAAGCAAAAACGAAAACGTTCAAAAACAATAGCCAATTCGATGAAACATTATCTTCCATCGAGATAATTCGAGATGAAAATGAAAAAAAGAAAAACAAGTCTATAAAAGTAATTTATGACACTTTAAACATGTATATATATGCAAAAGCGTTAAAGAGCGTCAATGATTTTTAAGAAAATCGCAAAGAAAACCAATAAAATAGCATTTTGAAGCAAAATAAGCTATATAATAAGAAGATAAACGATAGTAAAAAGGAGATAAAAATAAAATCAAGCAAGGTGCGACTACAATAATAACATAAAGATGAAAACGAAACAAAACAGCTTTGAAAAAACATGATAAAACTTATCAAAACACGATAAACATCTAACGCAAGTGAAGAAATACATTAAAAACAAAACAAAGTAGATAATAGAATTGCTGAATATTTGAAACCTAGATAGGAAATAAAACGATAAAGTAACTAGAAAATTGAAAAATGGAAGAAACTGATAAAAACGAGAAAAAAAAGGTATAAAAAATGCTCTAAAACGATAAAATAATAGAAAAGAACTGTACTGTAAAACGAGCGAGAAAATAGAATGCCCGATACAAACATGCTTAAAATATGAAGAAAGACGTTGATTTACATTATATATAAAAAATTATGCATTAATAAAACTCATTTAAACAAACCCATAAACAAAACCAGTGTTCTTAGTTTAATTTTATATTTTATTTCATTACTTATAAGCTTTGAATACATTTTAACAGTTTCATAACTATTCTGCACAAAATATTTGAAAAGAAAACAAAATTCTATAAATTTTTGAAAGAAAACAGAAAATTTCTATTCCCTTCCTTTCTATGAGTTCGCCCTGTTAAAATAATTGCATTCAAACGAACGATAAAAACGTCCAAAAAATAATCACGCACACCGCAGCACATTTCGATTGCAACGTGAAATTCAACCAGGAGAGCATGAATCCGAGCAGGCTACTCGATGCCGTTACGATCGGCTAAAAATTCAGATCAAAAACAAAAATCTCCCACCAAAAAACCAACTCGCCTGGTTGGTTGCATTCGATCGTGGTGCTACCTCCTGGTTTGGATGCTCTCCTGGTAGCGGAAAGTAAATTTTGTCGGTTCGGTCGAATCGATTTCGGTGCGTTCGAAAAATTTAAAATCCGTACCAGGCGATGCGCCTGGTGCTACCTCCTAGCGATCATGCTCCCCTGGTAGCCTGGTGGCCGAATTTCGTTCGTTTGCGGCGATTCTGGCGCACGGTTGTCGGCGTTGGTTTCGAACGGACATTTGGCCTACCAGGTAACAGGAGCGCAGGAATTCGAGTAGGCTATATTTGGCCGGTGTTTTCGGTCGAATTGGTGGCCGAATTTTGTTTCGATCGGGAAAAATATTTCGTTTTGCGATTTTATATTTTCGCTTGGTGGATATGAATTTTTCGTACAGGACATTTTTGCGCTGTAGGGTTCGTTTATCGGTATGCAGCGTTTTTCTTTCTTTTATTAAAGCAGGGGTTTTAAACGGTGTGCAGGGTTCGTAATGCAGGGTTTTTAAGCATATTAGAAGTTTTTTTTTCTTTTTATTTCGACAGGGTTTGTGAGCAATTTGCAGGGTTGCTTTCATATTTTTAAGTGTTTTTAGACAGTTACAGGGTTCGTTTTCGCTTATTTAGATAGATTTAGCTAGAATTCCATGAATAGTAATTAAATTATGTTTGAAGGCAAAATTTCTCAACATTGTGCAGGGTTACTTCAAGCACGGTTTCTCAACGATTTGCATGCAGGATTAATGCAGGGTTTTCAGACAAGAGAAAGATTTAGAGCTTTAGATGTTTTGTAAGGCAGGGTTTCGTATGAAAATTGGAGGGTTTTACGTTGGGCAGGGTTTCTCTCGTTAATTAATACAATAATTTAGGATGCTGATTTTCTTTCTTTTGGAAATGCAGGGTTTTCATCCATAAGGCAGGGGCTTTCCACAAAATGCAGTGTTTGCCTTCTGCTGCGTATAATATTTTTTAAATTAATATACATTACCTCTTTACATACTTTTCTCATATTTTTCAGTAAAAAATTATGTAAATATATAAAAGTTGATAATATTCATAAATTTTAATGCAAAATAATTTAATATTTATTATTATTCGTTATTTAGACATATTTTTCCACAAAAATTCACGTTATTTCGAACTTAAAACCATTACAAAAATAAATTTCAGTTAAGCAATGTAGTAATTACAACTTTTCTAGTATTTACATTAAAAAGATTCATTTCTTTTGCTAGTTTTAATACCTTAAATCATTTTCCTTCACTGGAATATGTAGCTAATGATACTTTTTTAATGCTTTTTAACTAAACTATGACGTTATTATTATGATTGAACTAACTAAACTAATTGCACAATGTAGATTTCAGCTTAATCAATTTGAAGCAACCAAAAAATGTGTTAATTTCCTTTGTTTCCTTCGCCATCTCACATAAGCTCATAACTGATTAGGGCTCGGTGTTATATTTACACCTATTTACGGTCCAATTTTTTGTTATCCCATCTAATCCACACCCCATGTACAGGCGGCATACATTCCTACATCACTTCTCGCTTGTCTAATCTCCCCGTTTCCCTTCGCCCTTTAATTCCTTTCCTGGAAAAACGAAAGAGCAACCCCTAAATGAAGTGCTAAAGATGTCAAACAGCGGCGTTAATGCAACGTGAATTATCAATTAACATTCCTTTACACTCGAAACGGGCTGCTGCTGGGCTGTCTGTCTGTCCCGGGTGGGTGGGTTTGGAAGCCCGTGTCGCTCCTTCTACAGCAAACTCCATCCAGTCACACATACTGCCGGCTGTGACTCATAACTCACTGGACAAATTGATCGCCTAGATCAGCGAAACGTGTTCGTGCCGCAGGAGACGTCCAGTGCCCGACGCCGTGGTTGTCGTCCGCGTTTGGCCAGTCGTGTGGCCGGAAATTCGCACAAAAAATGTGTGTCATAGCTGCCCGTACGCTTAGAGCGATTTGGCCCAGTTCCGTGCCGCGTCTGTGTGTCCGTGTGTGTGTGTGTGGGTTGGTAACAACGAGCCAAACTGGACAACCTGGAGACTGCAATGAGTCCTGCTCCTTCTCCGATGTCGATGTCCGAAACCAGCTGACCAGACCGCTTTTTGTTCGCGTCGTGGATTTCCGTTGCATTTTAAAGTGATTTCTTCATCGTATTGGCGCAATGGCAGCAGTTCGCGAACCGGACCCGATATTTTGTCGTCTCAATCTGCAACAAAACAAAGCGTGTGCCATAAAGTATATGCGCGATCTGTTCCCTTCCCCTCACTCTCTTCTTTCTCACCTTCCTCATCTCCTTCTGTTGCGCCAGTCTACCTTCTGTCCAGTCTACCACCCAGAACTGGCTCCATATGCAACCATGACCACGACGGGTGGGCTTCATCCAAGATCCATTACGAACGCGGGCTCGGGACACGTCTCGGGCACAACAGTTGATTCATCACATCTCGCGATCTGACCATTCTGGGGCCTGGTCTCTGGTCTGCAAATGGAAATGAAAATGTAATAACGCATTAGACGCGAAACCGCTGATTGAATGCTGAATGGTTGTCGGTGCTCGGGGAGCAGCTTGATTTAAATGTGATCGAAAGCGAATGAAAGTGATCGAGTTTGGGTGGTGACCTAATAAAAACATGATGCCGTGGTTGCATACATGCAGGGGGGGAGAGTACGGGAAGGAGGTTAGTGGTAATGAATGGGTAAATGAATCATATTTGTCTTCTGTCAGATGTTTTTGAAGTTGATTTTAGATGAACTAGTTCGATGGAGAATTCTTCTTGCTTTAAACAATGAATTCACATATTTTCTCTCTATTTTTCTTATAGTTAACTGTTTTTAATGTAATATTTTTGACAATCAAATGCATGCGAAGAAGGTTTCTTCAAGATATGTTCCTTCATTTAAAGACACAGCAGAATGAACTTAGATAAATTAAAACTGTACCGGATTTGAGAGAAAGATACAATTTGATATTTTATCATAAAAAGAGATTAAAACACGATTCTTATGGAGAAAAAAGGAATGAAATAGCAGCAAACCGATCTCCTCTTCAATTGAAATGATTTTAAAGTGCTGTAATATATCTTCATATTTTTAAATCTTTTCTCAGATAAAGTTTTCAATCGTTTTTTGTTACTTCTTTCTTTTCTTCTACATATTTTTCTTAGTTTTTAATTTTTTTTAATCACTTTAGATAAATTAAATCTGTACCGGATTTGAGAGAAAGACACAATAAAAAGTGATAATATAATCTTTTTCAAGGAGAAAAATCTAAGTAATGCAGCTAGGATTTGATATTTTATCATAAAAAGAGATTAAAACACGATTCTTATGGAGCAAACCGATCGCCTCTTCAATTGAAATGATTTTAAAGTGCTGTAATATATCTTCATATTTTTAAATCTGTTAAGATAAAGTTTTCAATCGTTTTTTGTTACTTCTTTCTTTTCTTCTACATATTTTTCTTAGTTTTTAATCTCTTTGAATGATGTTTTTGTATTCTTGAGATATAATTTTGCCTTTTTCTTATTTTTTTGAATAATTTTGCTGTTTTGTTCGATTCGATTCGCGTCGCATTATTAATTTCCCTTCTTTTCTATATTTTTTCAAATTTTTAAATCATTTTTTTGTGAAAATTGAGTCTTTTTTAAGTTTTTTTATGTGGTTTTATGTAACGCTAAAGATGTTTAAACCATTGTTATTATTCATGACGAGTTTGCAATGAAAAAGCTCCATACCTACACGCTCCATTCTAGCGTATGACTAATGCATAAAACTTACCGCTGGAGGCACACATAAATCACCGGTGACGGATGCTGGCGTGTGTGCTTCCCACCCTCAGGAAGTATCACACATTCCTGCCGACTGATTGACGGGAAGGCGGCCGTTTACCAGTATGGTCAATGAAGCAGTTTCTGTTTGAAGTTTAGGTAAAGATTAGGCGAAATCTGCAAAATATAAGATAAACATAGGATTTAAAAAATTGCTTATGAAAAATACTAAATTTTAGGATTTGAAATAATAAATAAATAAAAAGTAAAATGCAACACACAAAAAAGCAAACTAAAATGAATAACATTAACAGTCGAGAAAAATCATTAGATTTAGATATTAGAGATTTCCAAAGAAAAACAGATACATTTAAAAATATCTTACAACTGATTTGTAAATAAGAGTCATGAAGGGTTGTACAAGGGTATTCGAAAGATTGAAAATTTAAAGAAGAAACACAAAAACCATTAAAATTGATTGAAAAATATAGAAATGGACGTAGACAGACGTTAATGCATAATTTAAAACATATAAAAATTATAAAGGCATGCTGAACCAATACAATACTATTTAAAAGCAATAAATATTAATCCACCAAACAAGAAACATAAAAAAATAAAACTACAAAGATAACAACAAGAAAGAATTAAAGAAAAGGCAGCTTTCAACAAGCAATACATAACGGTGTGCTTAACAAATGAAAAGTGATTAAAAAAAAGGATAAATAAATTGTTTAGAATATTGTAAACGAAAGCTACATTAAATTTAGAATGAAAATTGATTCCAGAACATTAAAAACAGTGAGCAAAAGGTCTCTTATAAAGACCTAGTTTAGGAAGTCTAAAGCCATTCTACCTAATCGATCGTGGATCAATCCCCTACCTCCGCGCGCAAATAAAACCACCGTTCGGATTGATGTTTCGCAAACGATACCCGGGATTGATTAATTCACCTTCGCCTAGTTTGACTTTAGCGCTCGCATCGCTCAGCAAACAAAACTGCCCACTATTAAGCACCAAGCATTCACGTTCGCCAATTCGCCCTTATCACGGTGCTGCTCATCATTTCTGCTCCAAACTTACTGCCGCCCAGTGGTAAGGATTGGCCGACCGACGTTAAAGCTTTCCCACACTCGGCTCCGGCGGAACCGGAGTTGATTTTGGGCGATACTGGCGAAACCGTTCCGTTGCGCCGAGAAAAGCGGGATCGCGTGATCAGCCGCTGCGCCCCCGCAGCCGTGGAAAAGCGCTCTCGCGTGATGAAGGGAAAAACGCGAGCGCTCGTGTGAAAGTTGCCCTTTCGCGCCTCGCGTGCCAAACGTCGAATCGCGTGTGTGCGTGCCACAACACGATCCACCCGAAGAACCTGACTTCCTGAGCTAAAAAATGAAAACCGGTAGAAGAAGAAAGGTGATAAGCAAACCTGGAGAGAAAGGTAGGATTCCTTACCGTTGTGAGAGATGGTCAGGCCGAGTGTCCAGGGTCCCTTAGTCGCCTTTAGTAGTAAAAATATAGTTCGCAGTTTCTTCATTTTAGCTGGCCGATTCTGCTCACTCGCTTTCGCTTGTTGTGTTACGCAACAGACACCATTTGTGCGCGCCTGTTTCACGTCAAATTGTACGCGAGGCGTTGTGTGCCATATCGTGTCGTGCCGGTCGTCCCATAGCCAATCCCACCGGGTGTGGGGGACCGGTCGTCCACGTCCGTTCGTATGCTGTGCGAGCTTTTGATCGATTCGATTCGATTAAAATGCGTTCCATGGCGTGGATTTCAGAGCGCGTAAGAAAGCGAAAAACGTCGGGACTGGCACCGTTGGCACGGCAAACATTGCCCTTCGGTTGGGGCAATTTATGCTGACTGGAACATAAACCTCGGGTATCTACAAGAAGAAGAAAATGTTAAATAATGCCGCGTGGTACAACGAAACATAATCTACAAACCGTTCGAACTTTGAACCCGATGCTCTCGGTCGAGATGGTGGGACGCCTTCGCTCGCCAATGTCCGGTTCGGTCACAGCTCCCATCGCACTTTAAAAATCGCCTATCGACCCACTTTGTGTTTCTTTTTTTTCCCCCCCGTTGTATTCTTGTATCCAACATCCACACCGAAACTGCTGGTACGGGTAGGAGAGTCCCGGCGAACGTTCGCGATTTTGATGTGCAAAACTTTTAATGGCCAATGAACATTAAACGGTACTCGCGTACACTTCAGAAATCAATCGTTCGACGAGATCGATTCATCTTCTTCTGGTTCCTCGTCGTTCGCCGGAGTTCACTTTAACGAGAGCCTAAAATGCGCGTTCGTGTGCGTCACGCAGAGGGAAAGTGAATTGGAACAAATGACGATTTCCGTGACGGTCCGGGTCGCGCCACATAAATTCTGAAGCCGAAGATTTTTTCCTTTGTGAGTGATGTAATAAGGAATTTATTTCCCTATTTTTCCTGTGAGCTATTTTTAAAGCTCACATGTGTGTTTATGTGCGCGTTCCGGATGGCCTTCTAATTAATATTTTCTTCCCTTCGCGAACCGCGACACAGTTATGAAGTCACCTTCTGCTCTGTTTAGTATAAACCAATAGGAATGCACTTATTCCGGGCGAGAAGCAGCGTTCCCGGGTCTCTACTTCCCAAATGACTTCGATTTATTATTTCACGATTTTTCGAAAAGCACATTCCATTGCGTAATGGTGTAACGCGTAACCGAGTTCTAATTTTATTGTCTCGCACCTTCTCCGCCTCGATCGTTTGGTTTGAAAAGTTGTTAATTAGTAAGGCATTTCCTGTTGCCTCAGCTGGATTTTGCATCTGATTTACAGCGGGGGGGTGCGTTTCTTCTTTGTTATGCTCCCTTTTTCACGTGGCACGTGGCAATACGATTCGGGACATTCCATATCAGTGGCTTGATGGATGCGATTTTGACACACACAGCACACAGGAATGAAACAGTAAATGGGATGCATTTTTCAAACAAAATGCATTAATGGATGGTATGCTAAGGCGAGTGAGTTTCCTGATTTTTCTATAAATAATTTAGGTCAGTAGCATACCTTTCGATTCGAGGAAGTAGAATCTTTTAAACGAACTCTTTCGAAACTACTGAAGCTAGGGTCTCATACGTCAGGTAAACCATGTAGGAAGTAGTCATATCGAAGAAGCACCAAACGTTAACTGTTTGGTGACATTTTTATAACATTGTTCACTAATGTTTGAGTTTAGGTCACTCTTGATGTTTGACTAGTATTCTTTACTACACAAGCATCTAAAAATAGAGACTCGAGAATTCTCGTAAGCGGGACAGACTAACCTAAATCTAAAAAGCAAGGAAATGTTACTTTAGATCAAATACCTCCTGAGATTGTAATTGCTAAAGACATCGTGACATCCCAGCTATGACATATCCGGAGCAATCCGAGCTGTTGAAATGTATTTTAAACTTGGGATTAATTAACAAAAACTGTTTCTTAGTAGAATAGAACCTTTTTTCTCTGCGAATAGGTTTGCATCTACCGACGGAAATGAGCAGAATGTACTAGAAAGACTTGGGGCTAAATGATTCTGGACGATCTTAAGTATACCGGGATTCCACAAATATTCTAAGACACAGAAGACTCAACAATACTGATAGCTAGTCTTCTGTTAAGCAATTCTGTGTCCCTATTCTAGCGCTTGTTTACTGAAGAAAAGGACATTAATTCTTATCTGCTGAGCAGGGTCTTCTTCACCTTCGATGGCACAACAACCTCAGGAGATCTTGCTTTGACATGCCGACTTCTGGTGAACAAATTCCTAGATAGTCAGCCCTATCTAGGAACGATTCTAGAATGATTTGAAACTACTTCCTGGAAGTCTCTAGTCCAGCATTTTTTTTTTTGTTCTACTAGAAGAGTAGAGACACGAGAATAATCAAAAGAAGAGAAGCACAGCGAGATTTTTAAATTACTAAAGTGAAGACGTCTCCGAGACATGGACTTTGTCCAAAACTGACGAAACCCTCTCTTAGTCGCGTTCGAGAGGAAGATGCTCAGATGGATTTTTGACCCCGAATGGCAGCCAGCCCGTAAAGTCCTTTTAGGCCGTCCACATGGACAGAGGAGGCGTGGTAGGCCCAAACTGAGATGGAGTGATGGCGTTGATGCGTCCGCCAGAACGGCCGGGATAATGGATTGGCAGACGACGGCGCTAGACCGTGAGTGGTATCGAGGATTGTTGCAGCAGGCCAAGAACGCGATACCTGGAAACAAATTACTGAACTGTTCATGTCAAATCGATGTGTTCAACCTCAACTGAAGATTCTAATAACACATCGAATCCATTGAAAGGAGGTTATCCGGTCAACAAGGGCTCATGATGGCCTTTATACGAGAACTCCTTATGGTTCCAGACCATTACCCAAGAACACACAGCAACTTTATAGGAAGATCCATCTGTGTCAATAAGAATGAGGTTCCTTGGGAGCTCGGTGCAAGCATCCAGGTAGTTTGCTTATACTATTATCAGCCCCAGATTGTAAGTGTATCCCTGAACCAATTATTTTTTACTTTAAGGCATGACTTCAATCCATTTTACAACGTCTGGAGGGATAGAATTTTAAACCTGTATCATCTTATGCATCCTGATGTCGAATTAACAAAGAGTTAGGTGCTTTCCAGCTCTAATTTAATAAATTTTAGGTTCTCCCTTTTTTGCTTAGCTTCTTCGTATCAAGAGTATTCAGGATTAAATAATTCTAGCAGTTTGGCATGATTAGTATGGCTAGTACCAGAAGCGGCAAAGCTTAAAATTCAATAAAGTTATTACAACATGAATGAAATCAGATTTGCCATGCATGTCGATGATATCATTCTCAGAACTCAGGGATAAGATCATTGAAGGCATTGAAGCAAAACGGCTGGAAGACATTGCCTGCAACATTCTTTCAGACGCAAGAGATTTATATTAAACAGCTTACTTCACAATCCCTTCCCCAGTGCAGGATAATCCATAAATCCATCCACAGAGCAAATTCAATCAAACGCAACGCTCTTCTACAATCTGTACCACACATGTCAACGCATGCATCAGACAGCACAATTTCTATCCGGGCTTTTCGAGGCTTACTCGAGGCCAAAAAAACATCCAGTACGTACCACTTACAACATACCATTGCTGTCATGGGGGGGCCCAGTTTAGCTTTGAAGCAAGCTTCAATTAATTTACAACAATCCCGATCCATGCCGTGCAGTGTTCGCTTCGCTAGACCCAAATGGTATTCATCAAAACATCATCCACAAATTTGCTCTTCGGAGAGTTTAATAAAAAAACACACACACACAAACAAAATAAAATAAAACCTCGAAAAAACAACAGTTGTTTGGTAGGGGTTGACGAGTTGTTCATTAAAAATGTTGAGCCTGCCACGAAATTACCACACGAGCGAGGCAGCCAATTCGTCTACGCTCCATCAAAGGGAACAACTAACTATGGCGTCGGTTTGCATTTCCAATCCTTTCCCGGCCGCCCGAACGTGTGTGGGGAGATGAGGCACTCCTGGGTTTGAACTCTCGCTTTTCACGTACACGCGCGCGCCCCAATCCTTATTCAACCGGGAAAAAGAGCCATAAGTGTGTGTATGGGTATGTGAAAATAACTTTCCTTTTCCATCAATACTCGTGCTCGGGAGGTGAAGAGTCGGTTGTTGGTGTTGTCATGCAATTTGGAGGACCACCGACCTCCAACTGCTGCCGATGGATGCAAGTGTGTATTATTTTTTATTATTGCACTAAAAGCCCGTGCCTGATGACTTCCCGTTCTTTTTTGGTGTCCTCAACGTCCAGACACAGATCGTTGGATGCGTTGGCGCTTTATGGCACAGACTCGGGATCGATGGTTTGGGGGCAGCAGTAATAGAAGCAGCAACTAGCACAACAACACAGTGCCGCCACTATTTGTACATTCATTCAATAAATACACATGCACGGCGAGTCCCGGTCCGGCACGACACGAAATTAAAATATCCAACCGGGACCACATAAACTGTTCCGGTGCAGGGTGGCAACCAGATTCAAAAGCCCACCAGAGATTTGTCTGTGCCGAAGTGTAGGGTGCTGTTTGTCGACGGGGTCTCTAATTCTCAGCGTTCCCTTCCATTGGAAAATGAAAAGCTAACAAAACCGGACAAAACAGACATCCCCTCGCCCGTGTGTCGCACACTCGTTCTCTCTCAATCTACTTCCTCTGGCACACACATGGCAGCACACAGATTTTTGGCCCTTTTTTGTGGCCTTTCCAGAGGCACCAGAAAGAACACGATGTGTTGTTTGGACGACGCGCTGTTGCACAAGCCTGTCGATGACTGTTCATTCTAGGCGCGTGTTCGCGCCACCCTCTAACTGAGCTCTCGTGAGGTTGAGAGGCTGTGGTGCGCTGTGTGGGTACGCTTGGGTCAGCAGCATTCATTTATTCACTTTCGGTGACTGGCAGAGAGAACTTTTGCTGGTGAAAAATAGAACACCACAAAACCTTCCCGAAACGGCATCAATCTGGACTCTACTTGGACTCTCGCGCTTCGGTTCGCAGTGATGTTGTTGGGTAAGCATACCGATGACCGATGTTGATGTGGGGATAAAGGACCCAATGTCTGTGGTCCTTGGTCCTTGGCGTCCAGAAAACATGTTCAAAGCACTCAAAGAGAGAACCTAAAAAAGAAGAATTGATTGTTTATTTGGTTGAATAATAAATATTTAATCCCACTACGTTGTAATACTTCGAGGCACGACGAGTCGCGTGCTTCTAGGGACCAAACCCGTACAAAAAGGAGTGAAAAGACAACTACATTGAATTCCAATGTCCAAAAGCAAACCTCGTGCAGCTCGACGTAAAAAGCAGCGGAACACCACTCTTCAATGTAAATTGCTCCAAGAGCTGCGGGGATAACGTATATATCCCGAGGTGTTGTCTCCGTGCGTTGTGGGGAGTGCGCCAAAACTAACTGTCATAATTGTTATGGCCATGGGGAAAGTTTGAAATATAAATTATAAACTTCCATCATCGTCGTGTGCCCACTCTCTGGAGAGTTGGCTTTTCCCATCGACACAACATCACGCTCCATTATGTATTTCGGGAAGCTGTACTGCTGCTGCTTCTTCTCTCTCTCTCTCCTTCCACCTAATTTTTATTAATATTTAATCAGCAACTCGATTTGCATTCGCTTTTGAAATTTGAATGAATATTATAATCGAGCCGATTCTTCGGTCGGTTCCTGCTGCAAGCAAGGATTCTGGGCTTCACAACAGATCTAGATGGGATGGACTATCGGCGGTGGTGGAAAAGCATTTAAGAGAAGTTTTGGAGGCCCCCCCTCCCCTCCCCCCTGTATATGTGAATCCGACTAAGGTAAGATATATCATACCGAGAATCCTAATCAGGGGTTTGGTCCAAATTTCACCCCAAAAAAGGAGGACTTCCGCCCAATCGAAGGGGAGCAGAATATTCCATTAAAGAACGAATTTAATTCTCGCTTCAGTCGATTGCATCTGCTTGGAAATGAATTTCCTGCCTCCCAATGCCAACGATCCGGAAATGTATCTTCAGAGTGGTTGCCAGCATGTTTCAGCAACAACTCGTCGAAACGCTCTCGTCAGATCCTTCGCCGGGCAGACGAACCGCAGTAGCTCGAAATCTAGGCCACTCACCACATACCCAACCGAACCGGCAGTCAGTACGTCCATCAGTAAGGTCGTCTCCGGAGCAGAGATGAGAGACCTAACCACGGACGAGGGTGGCTCAGCTGTTTTTACCTCGAAATAATTGAAATAATTACCAATCCATTAAAATTTAATTACGATTTAATTATATTTAGAGAAAACAGAAAATGTCCTCTTGGTGCTTCAAGGTTTCAAGGAGCAACGCTGTCTGGAATCGAGAACCGGGCGTCGAGTAGATGAGAGTTGGAACACAAACAAAACTTACACGATATCAAGCAAGGATTCTGGAGTTAAGTTCGAGGGAACACAACAAGACAAAAAAGAGAGCTTCACCCACACACATAAAAAGAAACGAACAAAGGAAAAAAGTGTGAAAGGCCGTTTGGTGGTTTTGTGGCCAGTAAACACACACACACACACACACACACACCCAACAGCAACATCATCATCCCCAAGAGGCATACCGGACTACACCACGGGACAGCAGGATAAATCGATAATCTCGATTGGTATGCTTGCCTTCTTGCGTTTGTGGTTTTTGAGGGACAGCAAATCAGGGACCTACATCAGGCGCCACTTAGGATCACGGTGAGGAAGAACCAAAAAAAAAGGGACACAAAGGAAGGATGTTTTTTTTTTGGCAGAGAGGATACAGAGAGTTCATTAATTCTAATAACGCATTGACAATCGGAATATTGGTTTTTGGTTTATCCGATAGAGCAAAAAAAAAAAACGAAGTAAAACAAGGGTCTGCTTAAAGAACGGATTTGGATCGGGGCAGGACCAAATCCACACGACCTAACAAAGGACCACGAGATCTGCTCATGTGGTTGGAGGAGTTGGTACGTGCCACCCATACGTAAAATGCGTAAACGGAGCAAAACATTCCGATTTTTATCTGCTTTTGTCATCGAAATCCTTTCCGTTTCTTTCCCAAATGTGTTCCGTTTGCGGAAATGGACACATAATGGTGTGAGCGGGATCGGATAACATCCGATACAATCTTCGATCTTTGATTGGGGATGTATGCAGATTGAATGGTCCACAATAATGGATTTGCTGTGATGCAAAATTCAACAAAGGGCATTGGATCTTCGAGAAATCGAGAGACCGGGGACTGAGACTTCATTTAGGAAGTTCAGATTATGGGACAATGGTTCACAAGCGTGAAGGAACTACTAGGAACTAGCAGGAGGTTATTAGTGGAGATAGATGTTGCCTTCACCTTTTTGTTTTGTTATTAGAGATAGAAAACCATAAGCTTACCTTACGAAAACTTCACGCAAACACGCCTGATGGATGATTGATAGAAGAAGGAGCCCCGCAGCACACACGACGCACAGTCTCGCACAATTTCCTTTCACTGTGATATTATCGTTTTATCGTCGCACTTCACTGTCACACACATGCTCCGGTTCGTATTCTTCTTTTCTTTAATAATTTAATAGCTTGTTTTTCGTTTATTGAAGTTCGCCGTTATCAATAAATTGCTTCCATAGTTTTGTTTCTTTTTTCTCCTGTTCTTTCGCAGTGTTCGATTGAGTTTTGCTTGTTTTTTTTTCCCCACTTTTCTGCTTTCCTTTAGGATTGCCGTCTCATCTTTTCTTCCAAGTATTATCACTCTTTTAACCGCTTTCCTCTTTCATGTTTTGATCTGAGAATGTTTGATGCATTAGACGCGACTTTTGCTGTTTATTGTTTTAGTTTATCTTGTTTGTTTTTTTTGCTATATTAGCTGTGTGGTAATGTTTTAATTGTTGCATTCATGGCCACTTATGTATTATTGAGGGGGGGAGAGTTTCATGTGTTTTATGCTGTGCCTTTCACTGTTAAGTTTGTTTTAGATGAAAGTTCGTCCGAAAGTCTCCAATTCATTTCGCAAAAAATTTAGTTCTATTTTCAGTTTCCATGTTTATCACGAGTTTTATGAGTGTAATATCGTTTGGTTGGTTTGCTTTTGCATGGAGATGATTATCGCCTGAAGGAGGAAGTAAGAATGTAATAGAACAAGGGAAAGCGACATACAGCTACATACTCGCCGAACAAAAACACACGCGAAACACTTGCGAAAGTAATTATACTACACTATTTTACACAAACAAAAAGAAAACACATGGATCGCAAAACATTGTAACTTTTTCAATGTGGGAGAGACATTTGGATGTGGGACGAAGGGGAAGGTTCAGTAGATTAAAGCTTTAGAAGCGACAAACAATCGAACGATAGGTTTTGTGTTTGATTAACGAATAGCACAAGATATACGAGAGTTTTGCGACGGGAAAGTTTTAGGGGAGGATGCTTTGTTTAACTGTGTAAATGGTATAAAGTTAGCACTTTTGTTGGTTTGTTGTTTCTTTTTTACACGATTCCTTATGAAAGAAGTTTTAAGGGCTAAATTTCATACACTAGCTAGAGATGAAATGCACGCGTGTGCGCGCTGGATTGATTATGATAGATAGTTGCTTTAACCTTCGTATGATGTATGATACTGCTTGAAACTAACGTGTGAATAGTGTGTGTGTTTTTTTTTTTAGTATGCAAAAGGGAAAGGGCTTTTATCGTTAAAGGATAATCCTTACTAGTTAATAGCTATTTACAAAACAGAAAAACTCGCTTCCTACTCAACACACAATCGTTTTGCTTTCGTCTAGTTAGAAAAACCCAAAATACGCACATCCAAAAAGTTCACAGCGCACAAACAAAGTGCGTACGCTCACACACACACATACGTGGTAGTAGAAAAAAAGGGAAGGATTATGTGTTAATGATGTACTAATGCCAATACGTGTGCGTGTGATGTGCTAGGGATTTTCATTACAATTCTTAAGCTTATGACGATTACACATCCACCAAAAAATACGCGGTACAAGCTAACCGCCGCTTGAATGCATGTCTCCTCTTGGTTTGCAGCAAAAATTCTCTCACAATTCAATTATTGTTTCCGTTGAACGCATTTTGGTTTGGTGTGCGTATTTGTGTGCATATGTGTGTGTGTAGTCACAGCGTGTGGTACACACACACACACACACACACACAGCGATCCCTTTCAAATGGAGAGGCGGCAGTATTTTCATTAAATTTTCGTTTTAACTATTACACACGTTATTCAGTCACCATCGTTATAAACACAGCAGGGCAAATGGAAAGCTTTTCCCATTTTCCGCTCCTTCTTCTTCTTTTTGTTTTCAATCAATGTAAAACCTGCCCCCACGTCAGATCGAGATCAAACACACGATCAATTTTCCACACGTTTGAACTCGCGCAACACATCATCCCCGGTGGCGGCTGACATTTAATCAATTTGCCCCCGGCTGGTATGCAACACGCATTACACGCTTTACACATTTCGCTTCACGCACCGACCACTAGAGTGCGCTCTACGCACGATTCGGGGTTTGGCGTTACACACTGTTCGCGCTGTCCCTCGCTTACTCTCTTCGCTATGATTTGATTCGCGGAATAAGTAATTACCACCTGGCACTCTTTACTTTTGCATGACCGTAATATATAACGCACCCTGTGAAATTGATATCACAAAATTGGTGCGCCTTGTCGACTTAAACACCACACCGGGCCCAAATAAACCCCCTATCAAACGTGGTGGTATAATGTTGTTGTGTTCGTGTCGGTGTTCTGATTTCGTTTCGTCCTGCTGCGCTCTTATATGCGTTTTGGTCCTGATTTTTGTTTTGCAAAACACCCTCTCTCGCGAGAGAGCTGTTTCGGTTAATTAATTTAATGGCTTCACTTGCGTTAATGAGGCTTAATAATGACGATCGAAATGATGACACGTTTCTGTGTGCGTTTTCTCTGCAATTTCATCAATATTACCGTGTATCGGTGTCGCGACTATCTGTCCAAATTGGCGACTATTGGAGTGAAATTAATTAATAGCCTTTTTCGCGCTTCCAACTCACTACGCACAACGCAGCGGTGCTGGGACACAGATAGGATAAAATTGGATTTCCTTACCACTGTGGATTCTGCACGGGCAGTGTGTGTGTGTGTGTGTGTGGCAACAAAGTGTCTACTTTGTATCGGGTGGATATCGTATTGATCTCGCTTCAAGGGGTAGATTACTTTACGATTCGTTCGGCTTACGAAAAATCGCATAAGCCATATAAAAGGTGTATGCTCCACTACTTCTGCGCTGGTGGTGTAAATATACCACTTGTGTTTCGTCTTTTATCGTAAATTCTCCTATCTTCTCTCTTGGTGTGTGTGTATGTGACTGTCCTCACTTCTGTGGTGTTTAACGCTTGGTGTTCTTCCTTAACCGAAGCTTATGCTTACTCGGCACCAGCCGAGCTGTCGTGCGTCATATTTGAATCTAAGCTAGCACAATCGGAATCCTGTTCCGCGTTTCCATTATAATTGGCCGCTTCCTGCAAGCGCATCAGCATGTTCAGCAGTGGATCCTGGTTTTCCGAATTTCCCGGAGCGCTAGCCTCTAGCCCAACATCGTCGGCTGTGATTTGACGGAGCTGTGGCACTGTCGTAGGCCCAACGGGCCACGGGTACGTCTCGCGGATGTACGTACAAGGATCGACCCAGGCACCACCACGACGTCCGTACAGCTGGACGCCCTCCCGAACAGCATCCATAAGATATGGCGCCAGATGGTAGTTCCAGACATCGGTGAACCAAACCTGCGAGTCGGGCAGATTCATCGGACAGGAAAGGAATAAGCGTGGTCCGATCGTAACGTCGCTTGAGCTGTGTGTCTCCAGGAAGCTGTTAATGTGCTGCCAGACGGTTGGCAACCATTTCAGCACCTTTTCGAGCTGTGGTTGCTGCTGCTGGTTTTGTAGCTCGACGGAGAATAGTTTGCGGCGCAAGAATCGACCCAGGAATCCCTTCACCGGTTCCATGTGGTTTGCCGTGAGTACCTGAAGGAATTGAACGTCAATTAGCGACACCGGATTACATTTTCAACTCGTTTTTGGTGTTACTCACCCATCGGAAATTGTGATGAAGCTGCAGGTTTGTCGTGTTGCACGTAGCCTGCGACATCGTCCCGATAATACACGGTAGCTTGGCAGCTGTGGCACTTAGTAAACACGAGAACACATCTCCCAGAGCGGATGCGTGATGAAGATTATCCAGAATAATGACCGCTGGTAGCTCTTCTGCTGCTCCGTTCGACATTGAAGCTTGCTCGGCGATATGTCCCAGGTATTGTTGCAGCTCCTTTGAAGACTTGTGATCGACACTGTTTTACAACACAAAGGAACCCCCATTAGACAGGATGTATTGAGAAGAAAGGGAATTTCAATAGCAACTTACTTGAATGTAGCAATCGCCTCGATCGGATTATCACGACCTGCTCGTGCCACAAGAAACTCGGCAAGTTTCCGCGCCAGGTACGATTTCCCCGTACCACTCGGTCCACAAAGAATCAGTCGCCGATGTTCGGTGAGCAGCGAAATGTATCGATGAACGATGTTCCGCAGTATCAGACTATCAAACGCAAGGCTTCCGACACCCTGCAGACAAATGTACAGCGTCTTCACATTCCCAATAATGTACCCACAGGGCAACAGTTCCGGGAAGCCCATCTCAGGCCCACGCTTCGCCTCTCCCAGATGGTACGATGTAATGGAATCCGTGTTCAACCCCAGATTCGTTCCCGGATCAATTCGCGACAGATAATCCTTGAACGTTTTCCGCACGATATAGTCCAGATTCTGCCAGGTCGTTTTGCCCGAGATGTACGTGTACGCGATTACGAACTCGTTCGTTTCCACCCCATTCCCTAGGGAGAAGGAGGACGATTTGGGTCCCTTCTCACCACCGTTCGCTTCCATCTTGTCGCCACCCACCAGCTCATCGTCCGGCGATGAGTGATGGTAGTAGTTATCACATTCGTTCATCTCTTCCGCGTACTTCGGGAAGGATTCCGGCTGGCCGAGATAGACCGCGATGGAAATCTTTTTCCCATCTACCGGATCGGCCACATCCTCGGCGGGTGTTGTGAGAATTTCGTTCACCATCGCGGCTCGCTCGATTGTGGGCGACAGTTCTGCGATAATGGCTGGACTGAGGGGTGCTGGCGGGGGTTCCGGAGCGGGAGCGGGCGGAATGTTGTCCTCTTCCGTTTCGTCTAGATTTTGCGGCAGTTCTAGCGGTGCCCTTCCCATACCGTTATCGGCGGCTAGGCTGTAACGGCGTGGTTCTCCAATCGAACCGCTCGGACTGACGGGACCGAGGGAAACTTCACTTCCGGCGAGGGAGCGTGTCGTTACGAGCCGCTGCAGCCGTTCATTGTTCTGCTTGAGGTTCATCATTTCCTGCCGCATCTTGTTCACCGTGTCTTTGAGGTTTTCGAGCTGCGAGGCGGAGCTAAGCGCTTCCAGCCGGATGTCGGTAAGGACGAGATCCTTTTCGCGCAGTTGCTTCTTGAGATCTTCCACCACGGGGTTTCCGTTCAGTTCGATCGCATCGACGGGTTTGGCTGTGTGGAAGGGAAGGAGAGAGAGAGAGATGTTAGTTTAATATGTTACGCGAAGCCATTTAATTCACACCTACCATTGTCAATAACGGTCATCGTTTTGTGCGGACTTCCTTTGGTTGGTGAAGGAGGCGGCAGTCCAGCACCCGGTGGTGGTGGAATTCCGCCCTGTTTCAGACCACTGCCCATTACCGTTGTGGTGCTGGTGGCGGAAGTTCCATTCTCCAACACCGACCCATGATGATGGTGATGGTGGTGATGATGATGATGGTGATTGCCACCGTCGGTCGTCACTGGTCCAGATTCTGCCAGGTCGTTTTGCCCGAGATGTACGTGTACGCGATTACGAACTCGTTCGTTTCCACCCCATTCCCTAGGGAGAAGGAGGACGATTTGGGTCCCTTCTCACCACCGTTCGCTTCCATCTTGTCGCCACCCACCAGCTCATCGTCCGGCGATGAGTGATGGTAGTAGTTATCACATTCGTTCATCTCTTCCGCGTACTTCGGGAAGGATTCCGGCTGGCCGAGATAGACCGCGATGGAAATCTTTTTCCCATCTACCGGATCGGCCACATCCTCGGCGGGTGTTGTGAGAATTTCGTTCACCATCGCGGCTCGCTCGATTGTGGGCGACAGTTCTGCGATAATGGCTGGACTGAGGGGTGCTGGCGGGGGTTCCGGAGCGGGAGCGGGCGGAATGTTGTCCTCTTCCGTTTCGTCTAGATTTTGCGGCAGTTCTAGCGGTGCCCTTCCCATACCGTTATCGGCGGCTAGGCTGTAACGGCGTGGTTCTCCAATCGAACCGCTCGGACTGACGGGACCGAGGGAAACTTCACTTCCGGCGAGGGAGCGTGTCGTTACGAGCCGCTGCAGCCGTTCATTGTTCTGCTTGAGGTTCATCATTTCCTGCCGCATCTTGTTCACCGTGTCTTTGAGGTTTTCGAGCTGCGAGGCGGAGCTAAGCGCTTCCAGCCGGATGTCGGTAAGGACGAGATCCTTTTCGCGCAGTTGCTTCTTGAGATCTTCCACCACGGGGTTTCCGTTCAGTTCGATCGCATCGACGGGTTTGGCTGTGTGGAAGGGAAGGAGAGAGAGAGAGATGTTAGTTTAATATGTTACGCGAAGCCATTTAATTCACACCTACCATTGTCAATAACGGTCATCGTTTTGTGCGGACTTCCTTTGGTTGGTGAAGGAGGCGGCAGTCCAGCACCCGGTGGTGGTGGAATTCCGCCCTGTTTCAGACCACTGCCCATTACCGTTGTGGTGCTGGTGGCGGAAGTTCCATTCTCCAACACCGACCCATGATGATGGTGATGGTGGTGATGATGATGATGGTGATTGCCACCGTCGGTCGTCACTGCCGTACCGGCCGCCGCTGTAGCCGACGAGCCATTGCTGCCCGCCGTTACGTGGCGATTGGTTTTGGAGATTTTGGCATTGCGCGAAAAGGCTTTGGTAAACGAGCTTCGGAGCCAACCCTTCTTCTTCTGCTTGCTCTTGTCCTGGGCCGAGCAGCCGGAACTGACCGAATTCAACGAGCACATAGAGTCGGAGCTATGGTGCCGTTGCATTTCTGCACCGCCAGCCGACATCGATGCACCGGCAGCGTTGGAGGATGCTACCGCTTTGTTGTTGGCCGTGCCGGTGGTTGTCGTCGTTGTTTTCGTCTGCTCAGCTGCGATCTGTAGGGAGTAGATAATAGGGAGAAACCAGTGAGTAAAGGTTCAGGAGGACACTAATTGAAGACGAGAGATAACTTACCGCCGTTCCGTTGACCTGCCCATTAACTTGTACGCCCATACTCTGCATATGGGCGGTAGTTAAACCGGCCTGGATCGATTGCTTCCGCAGCAGCTCTATCGTTTGGCGCATGTCCAATATTTCGCTATCCTGTAAATAAACACAAGGGAAACCACCAACGGTTAAGTATACTCTGGTTCATGCTCTTCCTACCAGCTTCACTTTCAAACAAAACGTACCTTCTTCTCCGTTGTCGCCGTAAGCGATTGCAGTCTGTGGGTCATGTTTGAAAGGCTCTGCTCGAACGCAGCCACCACGTGAGCCTGTGTAAAGCAATGAAGGGAGAGGGAGAGAAAAACATAAAAAAACGTCAATTAGTGTCAGTCTATTGAGGAGGTTCGGTTAAAGACTTTAGTTTGGATGCTGTATGCTGTAACCTTCGCTCCGAAACGTCGATTCATTATGATTTCTCTTGTCGAACCCGGAAGACAAGTGCCTTACTGTACAGTTCCGTCTTCCCGTTCCTGGACATGCATCCGTCAGCAGCAGTGATGAAATTTCCCCATTCGGAAAGGGTGAAAGTACATACGCTGCATCGATTCCAAAAACCGTCTTCCGATCAATTAAAAGATACAATGCACGACCGACCGATCGTATCGTATTGTGGTGCTCTCCATTTTTTAATTGTTTAACAAGGAAGTTTGGGATCATGTGAAGTTAAAACAGAGATGATCGGATGGAATAGCGCCATATTGGAAGAGATTTATTACGATCACTAACATTGTAAGACGACTCTCGGCAATGTCCACCAGGAATGACAACGAAAACTCCACACCATTAAAATCATCAACATCATCATGTCTAATTGAAAAGTGTCTCAGTGACCAGGGAAGGTTTTGGCATTCCTCACCCGGACTGAACTGAACCAAATTGGACGGATGGGATTCGTCGTGACACCATTCGCGATATCAAAAACATTGCTCTTCTCAATTAGTATTGATGGGCTGTGATGGTGTAATGGTGCTTATGATTGGGTTCGATGGTAATGGTCGAGAACCATTCTCTCTCGGCCAGTCGACACCACACGCATTTATTGATGATGACAGATGTATTATACTGTCGTGAACCTCTTTGCTCTCTCTCTCTGTTTACTTCCGAGGTCCAAGTCCAGGGCCATTCAGAATGTATGTTTCTCTGGTAAGGAATTCGTGCGGTACGCGTTCCTTTAAGAGAGTGTGGAGATTGAATATTTTACCCAGTTGATGATGTTCGGGTTTCTTCCTCCTTTTTCCCACCATCATCATCACGACGCACGCCACCACCGCGATGGTGTTATTCTGAACGGCTACAATTGAATTTCCATATGAATAGGAAGACATCAAGTGGATGGAGCGCATCATCATCAACCGCCACAAGAGTCAAATGTGTAAATGTGACCCTTTAACAACATCCCTCGAAGCGAATTCCCCTTTTTCCAGATGCATCACTTCCTGATCTTCAACCAAAAACGGGAAAGGAAACAAAAGCATCGTGTCCCCGAAAATGGGAAGATTATTTTCTAGCCCACCCCAAGAACTGTCGGTAATTGTCAAGTGGTTGTTCTCTTCACGTCGTAGTAGGATTGACGCATTATTTTTGGAATGGCCATCAGCTCGGATGGATACCGTTGGACCCACCACGCATACACGTACTCTCCCAATTGGAATCATATCGCGCATCATCTTAATAGGGTTGTGGTTTCAAATTCGGTCTAGAAGGAGTTCCCTTTTCTTGTGTTTCTAGCAAAGATGTAGGCCATAATGGATGTGGTGTTTTCGCTCTTGAAGATGGGGATAGTCGTGAGAATTTCGGGTTGGTAGTTACCGGAAAGCGTACAATTGAACTGTACAGAGATACAGAGATTTGTTAATCACAATAGCAGCATTTGTCTTGAATGAAGTCTAGCCGTAATATATTACATCCTGCACTTGTACTTATCAATTTACTACCTTCTGTAAGCGCTTCTTCTTTGAGATAACATCGCGGTTTATCTTTATGTGCACGCCCACTCCAAAAAAAAGACACACCACAAAATTTGAAGTCATGCTTCGCTGCCGCAATGCAATGTTTATATGAGTAGCGCACACTATAAATCCTATCTAATCGGGTAGGATCGGTTTATTACACCTTCTGGAGGCGAAACCTCGAGCAACAAACGATAAAGAACTTCATCATCGCTGTTCAGTAGCGGTGCATGGGCCACAAACATCACTGTTTAATTCAATACTCGGGCAAGTGAAGTTCGCATGCTTTCATGTGCAGTTGAGTTGATTGCTTGCCCTTGAGGCGGGGGTTTTAATAGAATCGTGTACATGCAAGACATTTTAATACGCTTGAAGTTTAAGCCCCATCGTTCTATTGAGCCTGATGTTCACTTTATCATAGAGGGTACTCCTACCAAAAATTCTCCAACAACCCACCCAACATATGAAAATTAATAACTTCATCCTCCGGGGCTGAATGGGACCATCATCTCATTCATGGGAACATATTTCACCGAGTCCAACTGCAACCACCCGAAGGGGGCGAAAACCATCCAAACGATACACGCGCATAAAGTCCCTCCAAAATTCGCATCAACAAAACGGCAAATCGCAATCTGCTCGAAGCCATCAATTGGGAGAACGTACTCGGGCGCGACCAATGCTGGTGACCCGATTTGAAGTTACATTCATGTTGCATCTCTCTTACTGCCACACTTATCGGTGCAACAGTTGGGACGCTCGAGGCTCTCCACCATCTCCGCGTACCGACGATCGCCAATAATTTGTACTGCAATGGTGATTGAAAAATAGCACGCGGGTGTAAGAGAGAGGGAGGCCTGGCCTGAAATTAATTTGCCTGGAAAATTTGTTGCAAATGCAATTATTTGCTTCGGGGAGTTGCTCGGGTGGAATATGTTCGCATTCCGTACCCACTCAACCGAGGTTGAATCTTACACCAGACATACCGCACAAGCACACGTACAAATCGAACGTATGGATCTTTGAAAGGGATTTTGTAAGCGGCAGCACAACAAAGGAGGAAAAAGAGTGTGAGAAAAATTGCAAACATTGTTGCTAATAGAGAGGAAAAACTGAAACAAAAGAGAGACGTAGATAAATATGCGAATTAATTTGTAGTTCCCAATTGGGAACGAATGGGTGCGTCCGTCATTTCCTCTAAATTCTCTCTAAGTTTGTCTTCTACTTTTTGTGTCACACATGTTAATCACTTCTAAAAGTTTGATAAAGGAAACGGAAAAGCGATCGAGATGCATAAGTAAGTAATAGGATCCTCATGTGTTTTTCCGGAGTCGTCGTATAAGAAGCTCAAGGAAAACTTTTACTTAATCCCTCCACTCTCCATAGAGACTTTAATTTTGGGCAAAAGTTTTGCCAAAGACGCTTCCCCGATGGCGCATCTCTCTGTCTCAATGTTTCTTTTTTTCTTCGGCGACCTGTATATACTGAGATAAGATAACGACGAACTTTGGGCAGCCGAAATGCGACACACAAGTTACACACATTATCGTGAACTGCGGGTTGGGTTTGCCCATTGGGACAGGTGGTGAGGTTGGGATAAAACAGTCCGCGAATGTAGGCGAAGGTTATCAAAGTTTCGATAAACAAACCAATTCTGGAGGTATCGTTGTGCAATGACACGTCGTACGTCTTGCAACGCAAAGCTTATCCACAAACATAACCTCATTCGACGAGTTCTCCAGGTTGGAGCGCTTTATGAGACTTCTTGGTGACACTGTTTGTTTGAAGTAAGCGTATCTATCCCGCGGTAATCCAGAACCACGTACGATGTAGACACACGCACACTACAGGTGAGCGGAGACCTCCAACATAGGAAAGCGACTGATTGATGGGCCACCAAGAAGAAAGTTGTCCCACACCGCATCGGTGTTCTGCCTCACGCAATTTCTTCACGGAAGGAGAATGAGGTATCAAGTTTAGTGCCGCATTTTCCATTGTTCGTCACAGTGTGGAAAGCTTTATGGTGGTCTGCACTTTTTGAAGGGCATATGCCATGTAAATTCAGACCCAACTGTCTGTTTCTATTTTCTGGTGAAGGGTCTTCTCACTTGCTGGCTTTATCTGTACGCGCGCGACCTCTGTGTTGGATCCTCCAAAAGGGTAACACGATACCTTTCTCCACTTTCGATCGTTAGCCATCGTCACTACGGACCGGACCACATATCTTCGGCTAGGGCAACCGAAGAGAACACACCGCACATGGACGGTGCCCTCAAAGTAGAGGGCGACATGACACGGTAATAACTTGAACTCCGGACGTCAACACAAGACGGCATCCGACTAATTGGTGAAAAAAAACACACACAAACACACGATGCATTCAACTCCACACAAGAGGAAGAAAAAACACACACAACCAGCTAATCAGTGTCGGATTTCTTCCGATTAGAGGAGTAGTTGCCCAAGGGTTGCCCAAGAAAAGGCGGAAAGTTGGTGGCAGTTGCCCGGAAGATGTTTACATCGAATTATATCTGTGACACAATCCCTCCGCGAAAGGTCTCCGACACAAAACAAAAGGGCGAAAGTTATGGAGCTGTCCACTTTTACCTTCTGTTTCGGGTGGTTCGGGTGATGCGTCGCGGAAAGACAATGTCGTTGAAGCAAAGCTAAATTTAATGCATCCCATTCCCAGTTTCCCTTTTCAACGAGCGAACTAGCGATGAGTTTAATGTGTCCAATAAAATGCCTTAGGTACTTACATTAATCGACAGCAAATTGCGTGCCTTTTTCCCCAGTTTTTGAAATCACTCTGCTAATCCATAAACAAGCGTTTGGAGTGTGTGCGGAAGATGCAGTTGTGACCATCGCCTACGGTACAACAATAATCATTTAAATCACTCATAGAATGAGAGGAAACACACATAATAGCGGGCGCATTACCCGCGGTGGGCAATCTACAAGCCCACACTCCGCTGGCCATTCTCCACTCTAATAGGACAAAAATACCTTCAGAAAACACACCTTTTGCTGTTAGAAGAACCATTTATACTTGTGTTGGGCTGGAAAAGTTGTCGTCAGTTGTTGGGGCTCTCTGCATAACTTGCCGTTGGAGCAAAGAAGCGCGCACACACATCCGCTCACCCATATGGTTCTCTCTGTTGCTATAAATAATGGATCGATAATTCACCGGCACGCCATAAATTACGATTTACACTTCGAAAGGCAAAACTCATATCGATCGAATGCGATCGAATGGTAGGCAAACGGGGAAACAACACACGTAGGATTGGAATTATAGACCGACTCTCTTAGCCATCTCCGCGGCATCACTGCCCCACGGTGTGTGTCGTCGCCTCCAACGATCAAACTCGATCACCTTCGACGAAATCAATTTACAACTTCCAATCTGTTTAAACGATTATTGGCCCCCGGAACGTTCTCTCCCTCCAGGCGACCGCAAAAAGGAGAGCTTTAGCAAATCCCTGCTGCTGCTCCCGTGGGGGTCCTCTCTTGCAAAATGGTGCAAAACTGTTCCTCTCTATCGGCGAAAACTATCAAACCTTTATATGTTGTGATTAGGGGGGCCCATGTTGCTTGCTTGACTGTTCCTTGCTCCACCAACTCCTTCTTTCGTGATCGCAATTCACTTAAGTGAAAATTGATTTATCAACGTGTATTTCGGCGTATATGGATCGTGGCGGTGATCGGTGAACACCTCACACGATCATGTACCGTCTTATCGGCCAATCGATAGGCAGAGGAGAGTTTGCGTGCGTTTGCCACCGGCCGGGCGGACTGGTTTTATAAAGAAAAAGAACCAGCAACCTAGTGGGAGGTGGGCTGTACCCGTACCCAAACAAGGGCCTCTGCTTGGGGCTAGCATAGAGAGAGATGTAAGTAGTTTCCGAACCATTCGTCACTTAATTGAAAAGCTATGTTCGATCGAACCCCATCTGAGGAAGCCTGTAAGGATGGAGTGTGATCGAGAAAAGCACGCACGGACCGATTGAGTTACGACTTCACACGCAAGGGCTTACAACACACCGTACACAATCAGCCACAACAAAACTGCGGCCGTCTATGTTGGAGATGAAGTGTTGCAAATTGAGTTATCTCGCTGAGGGCTGAGTGGTGCGTCCAACACACGAATCAAACAACATTGGAAGGACGAGATCGTACCGGCAAGATATCATAAATTACAAACGCGCACATGAAAAATTAAAATATCCAATTTATCTGGACATGCTATCGGCGAAGTTACGAAGTTCGCGAGGGTTGTTTGAAGAGTGTTACCGCTAGCACGCGCATAAAATCTCTTCCGAAGGCAAACCTCAAGAGAAGTACGAGCGGTCGATGTTTCTAATTTGTTGTTCACGGAAGGAAAAGGAGCAGATGCTGGGTAGGTGTCAAGTGATAAAGCTAGACTCAAGAGTTAAGACTAGAACATATCCATAGCTACAGCTCCAATATCCATAAGCTCGAACTAGGAAGTAATTATTCCAACACACTTAAATTTCTTCTTTTCAAACCTCGATCGGGAAAAAAACGGAACAAAAACTGGGCGTCGAATGTGTGAGACACGTTGACAGTCCCGTACCAAGACACGAAGGTTGACATTCCCTCGCGGTCAACCTCAAATCCGCCTGTGTACTTCAGCACGCCCTTTTTCCCTTCAAGACATCCACCATTCTCCTTTAATAGTGCCGGGCCGTTTATAAATAATCGAAAGTATTTTACTGTTGCAGCACCCGTACACACACGGGGACGTCAAGTTCTCGCCATCTCTCCACGGGCATTAGTGACACGGATAATAAATATCATTCCTCTCGCGGTACACGAACGAAGTATAATGCGAGTAGTCGCGCGTTACCACCTATTGACGCCAGCAAACACGAGTGGTCCCGTGACTTGACTTATTGTTTTCTAGTTGGCACTTGATTGTACGATAAATTAGAACCGTTCTAAGCCCTAGACAACGGGAAGTGTTGCTGTTGTTGTTGCCGCTACTTCTACTACTACTACTAATACTTATGGCAGGCATGTGATGTGTGCTGCATTTTGTTTTAGAACGGTAGGATGACATATCCGTTTCAATGCACCGAAAATTGTGTAACCAACGATTTGTTGTTTTCTAAAACAGACAGTCATTTTATCTGCACACAATTCTCGGTTTAGGTTTGAGTTGTTTGAGTAGAAAAAATATACAACAACTTCACGCGTTTTAGAGTCTATCAATTATGTAGCTACATTCACCAACCGAATACTAATCCCTTTTGGCATACAAAGCATACAAATTCTACTACGCAAACTTTCATCCCTCCGCTGCTGGTGATAGCTGGTTAGCTAACCTCAAAACATTTCGACCGACAAATTGTTGAACGAACACAGACCGCAAATATTGCGCCACAATAGCGCATCTCTGCACCAGAGATAGAGAGGGGAGATTTTCGGGGGGGCTAAGAAGTTAATTGCTAACAACTAAAACATAATTCCCACCTCGACTCTCTGTGGGTGTGTGTGCGATAGAGAGTGTTAGCTCTGCTCGCAAATAATTCGGATGGTCAGATTATCTGCCGTAATCAAGGATAATGGGACCATTCCCTTTCATCACTGGGACGGGGAGGCTTCATGTGACAAAAAGCCTTTCGTGTGGCTTATGTCCCAACCCTCCTACACCTAGCTCACACAATAGTGGACGTTAATTTTCACACTCAATCGGAAGCAGCACCAGCTGCTGAGAGTTGAGGTTTGAGGTTGCATTAACCTTCCCAAAATGCAGCATTGAACCTCATTAGGATTCATTTTCGGTTGTCCACAAACTGGTCAAACATTAGTTTCCATTTTGTGTGATGGCAAACCCCGTCCGAACATTGGTACGCTAATTGTTGGGATCGGTTTAATCGGTGTGTGGTGAACTCTAAATAATAGTGAATTAATTTAGAAAGAAGTTTGGATGAGTTACAGACAACCAGATAACCGATCCAATGATCTAGTAATTGGACATTAAAATTCCTCTAATGGCACATACGGTGCCATTATATATGCACATATTCCGATACAGATGCAAAAACCACTGCGCGCAAATAATCATTTTTTGGCAGGTTGTGCCGTCAAATAATTACACAGTCTGCACAGTCAGATCGGTTATTCGGTCACCTGTTCGGTCTTATTTGCGTACATCGCTAGCACTACGGCAGATGATGCGTTTTCGCTTTGCTGCGTCTTTCGCCTTATTGTCGCCACTGCCGAAAAAAGGGCAGCAACAGTAGCAGCTGGTGGGTTTTTTACGACCTGTTGTGTGTGTTGCATCAACGTCTGCCACAACAAGGAAAGGTGTTTTCGGTGGCCAATTTTATGGTCCACCATGCTCTTCTGCCCACATTTACGATATATCGCGTCCTCGCCAACAGCAAAAAAACGCATCATCATCGTAATCGTTCGCTTTTTTGGTGGAGAAGTGTGCTTCCGATAATAGTAGGCCCCACCAGCGTTTGTTGTGACTTCACTAATTAACGAAGGGATGACCACCGTACGATATATACCCCGTGCACCGTAAATCCTTACTCGAAAATGAAAAGAAATCTCGACCTTACAGCCATCTCCATAAACGGATGGCATTTCTATTCCATCGCCACCGAATGATGTGCCGCATCATCATCATCATCGCCGTGCGACAACATTAGCAACACATGATGGACGTTTAGCACCTACGGGCGAAAGCCTTATATGGCGCAACATTAGCCGCTCCACAAAGCACCGTAACTGGAGTGGACCGGCGTGTATTGGAGAAGAAGGTGTCAAAGCTGAAAAAAAACCTTCGCCGAACACGAAAATCGTTCCGGAGATGCCGCCGGTGCGTGTTGCTACTTCTTAAAAGCTTGACGAATGCCTTCCAATAGCAGCAAAACACTTTGCACACACAACACGAGAAAAACGGAACTCCATCCCATATAGGCGAGAGGATGGAGCCACGATTCGGTTCCGGTTGTTGTCAAGTAGACAGAGCGAAAGATCTATCCACCAGTTAAACCAAACAATCACGTGAGACTCGTAGATTGATCGATTGATTGGAAGCTCTTAGCTAAGAGCTTCCTGTGAGGTCCTGCTACGCCTGTCTACGACTCCTACGCCTTTAGCACCATGTTTTGGTTCCGCACGCAATAATTTTGACGTTGCTTTTAAGCGGGATAGCAAGGGTGACGGCCACACATTTAGCACCTGCCCAATCATGCAACGTTTTCGGAACAGTAAAAATAAACGGGGTAGTTGACTCGGGGTAGAGAAATTAATAGACAAACATGCAACACGCGTAGAAAATACACACGCGACACGTGGGTGTTGGTAAAATCATTCAATCGTTAAGTGTTTTAGGATAGTTGAAAGCATAATAAACTCCCAATCTGAGCATAAAAATTATTGCGCAAAGCTGTCGCAAATCAAATTTAAGGTAAGAAAAGTAATAATTAATTTTTAAATACAATCATTTTGATATGCCGATTGCATACTTGTAGGCGATATTGATTAAAAAATCGAAAATCGATATTGATCAAGCTAGTGAGTGCACATGGGAATATTTCTATAATGATGACTTATTGAATCATAAATAGAAATAGCTTTTTGGGACTGCTCAAATATGTTGATCAGTTGTGTCGTATTTATTGTTGTTTTGGCTTACATATTGCATATTTATAGGCGTTTTTGGGTAAAAACGCCAGCAAAGTATGCAATGTGATCGATAAAACACCTAACTTTATGGATGTATAGTTGAGGAAATTGATTATTCATTGTATAAATTGACAAAATTTGTTCGAAATTCCGTTCTCAATATCTTGAACCCTTAGAAACGTGAGAATATTCCTATTAAGAAGAACCATTACCGCACAAACTAGTAACGCCCTGTTTACATAGGTCGTGAAAGACAAACAAGATCGATGGTGTGCGTACGTAACCTTGAAAATGGTTTGTTTACACACTTAAATACCTTCCTATTTCAATACAATTTCCGGAACACTTGAACAACATTTCGCTGACAAACAAGAACACCCATTCTCACGCATTCTTTATGGCCCAAACAGTCATTATGAATCGGAAAAACACTATCGAGGGGTGTTGTTTGGTTCGTTTTCTCACGCTCTTACACGGATGGCGACATTCACAGTCATCTACCAGTCGAACCAGTAAGACAACAGCGGTGAACCTTCCTCAACAAAAGACAATTAAAGAAATGAAATTAAAATAATACAAATTATTGCTAGCCTCATTTTTCCATCACGTTAGCAGACAAATGAAAAACACACTATAAAGAAAGGGAAACTTTCACCATTCTAAAGCGACAAAACAAGGGTTAGTAGTTTTCCTTTTCTGCTGTTACTTGTCGCTTGAGGAGTATTCGTTCGGGCGAAAACTTCACATAACCGTGCCAGGAAAATTGCAAACCCGGTGCAATTTGTGAAAGAGTAAATGGGAGGAAAACGATGCGGGTCACGATTTTACTTGCACACACACACACTTATGCAATGGAGATTATTTGCACGACGAAGACAAATGTTCGACACCGGCCGCGATCATGGATGAAAAAACAAATACGTCACCGCCAATACCATTTGGTGTGCAGTTCCTGTTTTCCGGGATTTAGCCCTCTATCATAGCCCTGAAGGCTTTCGATTTGGGGTCCGTTTTGCTGGTGATTGGAAAATCGTGGCATCCCCGTCAATAGAAATATCTTTTCACCCGCTGGTATGTGCGTTTTTGCACAGGTCGTGCAGATGCAGGAGTGATTTTTCTGCAATTTTTCACCATCAATCTCGCTTGGTGTGGTAGCTTTACGACGGTCAAACTCTGCTGCCGTGCTGCATTGAATTGTGTGGATGAACGGACCCAGCCAATCTATTCAAACGTTAAAATGAGTGAAAAATAACGAACCCCATGGAAAGCCTCGAGACATATAAGCGAACTGACTGGCGCGCGCGAGTGGGATTTAAATACGCCAAACGATGACCTCAACGAAATGGTTGTTCGGCATTGTATCACCCAATACGGGAAAGGAAAAAGTGAGCTGAAAACTAAACACCCTGCAGACGCCCATGGAGACTCACCGGGGCGTGCCAAGAAGACAAGCCGTACACGATCTCGTTGTTTATTTTCCACTTAACTGCCACTTTTTTCCCCCCCCTATGGTTACGGTCATTATTCAGAAGCTTAAACAAACATCACTCCCGCGACTTTCTTCGCTCAAGGAGGACGAGAAGATGGCCGTGTCTTTGCGATACGCTTGGAGAGCCTTCATCACACACGCGTCAAGAGCTTTCGGTGCTACAGATCTGATAATGCTATAAATACTTTCGACCCGCTAAGTAAAGGGAGCACATATCTGTGTGGAACTGCATGTTATGAATCACGATATGTCCCTGTGTCGCACAGTAGTCCTGCTTGGGCCAAAAGGTGGACGCTTCATTTTCTGTAGTATTGGTATTAACATAAGATAATAAATGCTCCATCGAAATTGGACCGAACATGGCATTCTTAGGCTCTATGATACACAACTAAGCGCAGTTAAAATTTCTAGCATAGTCCATCCATTGCAAGTTGCCACAAAAACTCGAGATCCTCAAGATGAATATCATCTTGAACCATCAAATCTTCTTTTGCCCTACAACCTCAGAAGATTTCCTAAATACCTGAAATCCAGTCCTAAATACCTGAAATCTCTGAGCCATTATAATCTACACTTAATTTTCATTTCCACGATGTATTAAAGTTTCGAACCAAAGACCATCCGTAGACCCGTTGTGCATCGCCCTGCTTTAAGGGCGACAGGCACACCATTTTTCATCTACTCCAGGCCAACTGTAACAACCACATCGTGCACACATATGGGTGTCCAAATGCGTGTCCATCGAAGCAGTTACTATCCATGTCTCAGGTCTCCAACGAGGAAGATAAATAATGAGAAACAAATCAGCCTTCAGCATGACTGTCTGGTTTTAAGCTCGCTGTCTGCAGTCCATTTCGCTGCTATTGCTTCTCTTTACACTTCCAACGCTTGTGGTTACTTATGGAGGAAAGCTGACGTTGCAAGAATCGCCCCCCAGGAAAAGAGGTGTGTTGTGTGAAAACCGTTTACGCGATCTAGACATTACCGAAGGTCCCGTCTTCGGTGTGGACTGCTATTAGATTGAGGTTACCTAATAGTGCAAAAGGACACAATCTGTGTTCTGTGTGGGGTTTTTTTGATTACAGACACATCCAGACGAACTTTTGGGAGTTAAAATGAAGTTTTGTTGCTTTTTCGGATTGCTTCCGACTGGCTGGATTTCAGTTACAAACTCCGCGTTCAACGGACTGAACACCCGGTGAAAGTGAAACACGCTTGGTCGGTCGCGCTGTTCTATGTACGACAGACACATCGAGGACAGCATTTTCCCATAAAAACGAACATCGAATGGGACTGCCAATTTTGTTGTCACCAAGTTCTTTTAGATGCCCACAACACCCCCCCGGTTTTCAACTCACCAAAATAACATGGAAATAATCGTGTGGAAAATGGGATCGCCCTCCACGCCAACGAGACAAAACCGTCGCATTTGATATTCAAATCACGCACGCACGCTGCTGGCTCTGACTGCTTTCACTTAGCACCTTGCTTTCCCACATGTGGTCCGGAACCTCGCGGAAACCCTTTTTTCCCTGTGGTGCACGAGTGGCGTTCTATATGGCTTAACCTCGAACAAAATCTGAATCAAAATGGACGGACTGAAAAAGGTTAATCACATTGCCTGTTTGTATGGTTTGGTGTCGTGTGTCGCCCAACTAGAGAAAGAACATGAGCACACTTTTATGTGATGAAAATACATAAATTTTCCTTCCGACTAAACAGTGTTTCGTGTGGATCAGGGGTCATAATAATTGACATTGAACTTCCCATTCAAAGTGCTGTGACATTCAAGTTTAAGGTGGACGAATTTTGCTCCCGTTTGAACGAAATCATGACAACGTATACGTGACCGAATTTGCACAATAATGTCTCAAATACGTAGATTCGTCGATCGATGTCAAAAGCACTATTAAATGTCTCGTTTGGCAAAGCAACAAACACGCTGGAAACGTCTTGTCGCAAAGGGCCTGATAACGGGCAAGATAAGAAGTAACGTTCTGCAACATGCACCAGCAGCTTGTGGTTACTTATGGAGGAAAGCTGACGTTGCAAGAATCGCCCCCCAGGAAAAGAGGTGTGTTGTGTGAAAACCGTTTACGCGATCTAGACATTACCGAAGGTCCCGTCTTCGGTGTGGACTGCTATTAGATTGAGGTCACCTAATAGTGCTAAAGGACACAATCTGTGTTCTGTGTGGGGTTTTTTTGATTACAGACACATCCAGACGAACTTTTGGGAGTTAAAATGAAGTTTTGTTGCTTTTTCGGATTGCTTCCGACTGGCTGGATTTCAGTTACAAACTCCGCGTTCAACGGACTGAACACCCGGTGAAAGTGAAACACGCTTGGTCGGTCGCGCTGTTCTATGTACGACAGACACATCGAGGACAGCATTTTCCCATAAAAACGAACATCGAATGGGACTGCCAATTTTGTTGTCACCAAGTTCTTTTAGATGCCCACAACACCCCCCCGGTTTTCAACTCACCAAAATAACATGGAAATAATCGTGTGGAAAATGGGATCGCCCTCCACGCCAACGAGACAAAACCGTCGCATTTGATATTCAAATCACGCACGCACGCTGCTGGCTCTGACTGCTTTCACTTAGCACCTTGCTTTCCCACATGTGGTCCGGAACCTCGCGGAAACCCTTTTTTCCCTGTGGTGCACGAGTGGCGTTCTATATGGCTTAACCTCGAACAAAATCTGAATCAAAATGGACGGACTGAAAAAGGTTAATCACATTGCCTGTTTGTATGGTTTGGTGTCGTGTGTCGCCCAACTAGAGAAAGAACATGAGCACACTTTTATGTGATGAAAATACATAAATTTTCCTTCCGACTAAACAGTGTTTCGTGTGGATCAGGGGTCATAATAATTGACATTGAACTTCCCATTCAAAGTGCTGTGACATTCAAGTTTAAGGTGGACGAATTTTGCTCCCGTTTGAACGAAATCATGACAACGTATACGTGACCGAATTTGCACAATAATGTCTCAAATACGTAGATTCGTCGATCGATGTCAAAAGCACTATTAAATGTCTCGTTTGGCAAAGCAACAAACACGCTGGAAACGTCTTGTCGCAAAGGGCCTGATAACGGGCAAGATAAGAAGTAACGTTCTGCAACATGCACCAGCACAAATCACGACACCACCACTGGCTGATAAGCCGATTACCGAGCGCGAGGGCTCCCTGTTGCGTCAATAAACGCGCGCTGATGGCAAATTCAAATCGCCAATTACATCAAACATTACACCCCTAAAGGGTATATGTCTAATTTTGCAATACGCGAGGACTGATTGGTTGTGCTTAGGTATGCGCTATGGTAACTACCGCTGATTAAGCTGTTTAGATGTTTGCCGGTGCGACTTTTGGCCTTTTGAGGTTGTGGAAATTTCTTCCATCAAAGGTGGAGTTGAAGAGGGATCGCCTGTGGGGTTCAAGACACGCTGACTCGTAAGCTAATGATACTTTGCTTCAACACCCTAGCTCCAAGAGACCCTCGTATATCTTGTTGCTCAAAGTAAGATGTCAGATGTGGACATTCAGCCATCTATTGGAGGTACTAAAGAAGGTTAAAGTATTAATACGATACATCTCTTCCTCACTCGGGGTCTCTCAATTTCGACCACATCCGACCGAAAAATTCGGCTAATAAATTGGAAGCGATTCAAATTGCCTGTCAGCGACGAGTTCCGGATCCGGCCCCAGCAACGCAGAGCTCCGGTTCCAACACCGGCTTCAATTAAGGTCTGAAGTGGCACTCACATTCCGCCGAGTGGGTCGTAAATCTAAATCGCTTCATCGATGTGATCCTCCTCCTTTCTTCGATCCGAGTTCGATCATCACACTATACTACTACGATCGCTTGGAATGGGAAATGCATCCCGCCGTCAGAGAGATCAAGAGGAGTAGAAGCGTAATGTGATCTTTGAAATTCAGCCCCAACAGCTCCGGTGAGGAATTCGGAGCAAGAAACGTAAGAAACCGCAACCGACCCCGTAGACAAGGCGCGCGGTTCAATCATTCGGATCGGAAACATGTCAAAACAATGTGCCGGGGCCTGAACGCTCACCGGAAAAGATCAAGAGGAAAGGATCAATCTTGACACTTCGTAGGCATCGGATCGAGATCGCAATCGATGGCTTTCTTCACGCATCCGTAGCGCGCGCGCCCGCCATTAGTTGCACATTGGACGCGATCACAGCTAGCTGATCTCCGGTGAGGAAATCGGAGCAAGAAACGCAAGAAACCGCAACCGACCCCATAGACAAGGCGCGCGGTTCAATCATTCGGATCGGAAACATGTCAAAACAATGTGCCGGGGCCTGAACGCTCACCGGAAAAGATCAAGAGGAAAGGATCAATCTTGACACTTCGTAGGCATCGGATCGAGATCGCAATCGATGGCTTTCTTCACGCATCCGTAGCGCGCGCGCCCGCCATTAGTTGCACATTGGCCGCGATCACAGCTAGCTGATCGGTTTAACATTTTGCTTCACCTTAGCTTCAGTGGAGCGAAACGAATTGGCCCCACAACCAACCAACCCTCGACCAGTCTCACCTTAACCCGAAAGCCGATGAGCTAAATCAAAGCTTACGCTTAGATTGCGAACAGTGAAACACGGACGAGACAAACTGACGCGCGTCCGTTAGCGGAATTGGAACTTGTCCTTCCATTGGCTTATTGCAGGAACCACCAGCCACGAGACACGCGGCAAAGTAATAAAAGAAAGGAGAACATTAAAAACAAAGGCACCAAATAATAACAAACAAACAAACTTCCAACCAAACGGAAAGAACCGACTGCTGCGCGATTGTCGGCAACTTCAGTAAGCAAACGAGCAAATACTTTTCCGTCGTGGTCATGGTTTTTTTTGTGTGTGTTGTTGTTGTTGCTGTTGATGCCTACACTTCAGTTTCAGTTTCGCAAATCCGTCCCGCGTGCGCATTACAAGCGTGAAGAGATTTTCGCTACGCGCGTGTCACGTGTCGCGTCACCTCGCTGTCACGCCCGTCTGTCAAGATCTCGGGAGCGACTCGTGCTCGATCGTCTTTGAAGATGTAACGCGAGAGAGCAAGAGAGAAAGCACCACACCTGAGCACAATTTAGAATGCACCTCAGCTTCATCGAGCATGCAAACCTCGAACCAGAGAACAGAGGAACGCTCGACAGTACAACGTTAGGCCACGACAGGGTCTTGGGCGCTTTTAGCCGTGTTTACACTTTGCGAGAGAGAGAGAGAGATTATTGGAAAAGATGCGAGCGTAAAGAAGAAGAAATTCAAATCAAAATGCACCATATGCAGCCGGCCGGTTTTGTGAAGGAAGGGTGTTTGAGCTCATCCAAACCGATGACGATAGACCTCCAACAGGGGGGTCTGCTTTGATTATATGCAAATGTCGGAGGGTTCTCGGTTCTCGTCACGTATCAGGCCACCAATCGTTTCTGGAAACTAGTTCTGGATGTTTGGAGCACGTAGCTTCATCAAACTTCAGAGATCTTGGATCAGTGTGCCTCGAGACATTTAACATCGCTTTGCAACTTTGCTCTTCAATTTCAAAATTCTGAAGAATTGATGAGTGATACTGTTGTACTTGTACATCTTCATTCATTTACAAGATATTCATACTCTTTCCTTTAAAGCATCATGAAAATTACGCATCAGAAAAATAAAGCATCCATCTGCCAGAAAGGAAACAATCATCTCATCACATTGCATGAGATGATCGGCTTCAATATCCATAATATGATGTATCCATTGTGGGCTCCCTACATGCAGGACCTCTCCGCTCATCAACACAAACCCCAGATTATTATTTTGCTTCTGTACGGTGGTGTCCAAATCGGCACACAGTATGCGTCACACCAATACGAAGTCACACACTAATGAGGTGGAAATTTTGCCCGAAACCATTATCGATGTTACGAATGTCTCGCTTACGATGAAAGGCAGGCACAGCAAGCAATTCCGCAAAACCACAAGTGTGTGCTACCATTTCGCGGCTTTCAAGCGCGCGCGCACGGTCTTGAAAAAGACTCATCACGCGCAGCCATGAAAGCCTTCCATTCTTTTTCTGCTACAAGGCGAAGGCATTGGTTGGGAGAAGACACTGTGATTCCGTAGCATTGGAGCTCTTGTGCCCCACCAACCCTGAATGTCCGTCCCTAATGACACATCGGTACAGAAGGTTAGAATAAATGCTTTGGCTGTGTATTCCTTCAGCATTGAGTGCCGGATCGACTGATTGAGAGGAGGCTCCCTCCTGACCTTGGAGCCATACACACTTCCAGCCGGGAATGACACTGTGGGCCCCTTTCCTTCTTCCCTTTGGCGAATCGAAAACTTAAATGAACCATCCCAATGCTGTACCATACAGTGGAGCACCAAAAGCTGGAAACAGATGCCTTCCTTCTCAGGAAGCGGCCGAGGAAGAGCAGTTCCTAGCAGCGCAGCTCTGTGGCAAGACATCCGTTAAAAAAGCCCAAGCAAATGGCTATTAGAAAAACAACGGTACACACAATGAAGCAGCTCAGGACTTTAATTCCTCCGAGGAGTGAGCAAAACCGCAAAAACCTCCCCACACAATAGACATCGGAGATACAGACAGACAGACGGACGAAACCAGACCAGACTGTCAGACAGCATAGCACAGCAGCACCAGTGTTGTTTGGTGCTGCCAGCGAACGCGGCCCGACATAATTGACTCCATTTATATAATCTTGCCATTATCTCGCGGTGGAAAAATCGCCTCGAACTTCGAAAAATGGAAAACAAGAAGACGAACCAAGCACGAAACAGCTAGCTAAAGATAATGATAAGCGCAAAGGAAGCGACCATGCTATGGGCACACACACACAATTTGCTCATAAAAAAGTATGAGCTTGAAGCGAAAACACAACATGACGGATGAATTTGATTTTCAAATCCCAACTGTGTTTTTTTGGAGGATGTGATGGAGACCTGACACTGGCTCTGCGGCACTGTTCGCAAATAAGATGGCAATTTAATATGATTTTTGCTTTCTGATTCGTCTTCGGTTAGGTCACACTTATCCACCTCTCACACTTATTCTTTATAGTTTATTGTCACTGTCACTTAAAAAAAACGCACACGCACAGCTTGTGCTTCTCCCATCAATGGCTTAATTTTGGGGCCAAACAAATTCTCCCAAGATGACACACGACACAGGCAGCGGGTCTTTTGGTCGTAATAAAATGATCCTGATGACTTCTTTTTTCTCTCTCTCTTTACGATATTTTGCCTTATGCGGTTACGGAAGTTGTACTGCTTTATTTTTTGTCGAAACACCGAATCCAAAACGTGATTTCTGATCGATAATCAAAAGCGATAAAATTTTATGATAGTCAAAATGACATCATCAACATGGTCGGCGAAACTTTGGAGTGGCTTTTGGTATGATTTTTTTGCATACATAATCAAAAACAGTTAAACGTTGCGCTCGCCAATAACAAACACAAAACAACAGCAACACTTCGAATACATTTTTGTATGGCGTGTTGAAGAAGTAGTAACAGATTTCCGTTGGAAGATTATTAAACTTTTCGAAGCGATATGAATCAATGAACGAATCGCGCGTAGGCTTTAAGATCAAATGAGAAAGAACCAGCGGGCAACATTAAAACATCCCGCGTGTGATTGGTTGGGTGAGGCGGTCAGTTCGGGTGTTCGAAAGTTCTTGGAAAAGCGTGATGGAATTTTTGAGCGCGTTCCTGCCGAATGTCAGAAACATACACTCGAGCGCGCGAACTTCACGCTCCAAAGGAAGTGAAGCAGTTCTCCGAAAACCACCCTAAACAGACAAAAACAGTCAATTAAGGCGGACGAAGAAATAGATTCTGAATAGCATGAATGGGCACATGGTTCTTCTATTTGCTGGCATCGTCTTTCTATCTGCCAATTCGAACAGGAAATTGTGAACATTTTAAGCATCGTGTAACAGGCGAACGATGCAAAACTGAGAAGACTTCATTAGTGAAAACTGCTGCACGGAGATGGAAGCCACGCACAGTCGTCACGCACGTACCGCGAAAACCGGAAATCGGTGTCCATTTGCTAGTTGCACACGATAGCTGACACCTTATAGCACCCCCTTGAAGAAGTGTCAAATTGCAGCTCGTGAGAAGTACTCCACTTACGGAGGAGTACGAAAGAAATGGAGCACAGCATACACACATGAAATCGATCGTACGGAGGATGGATTGGATTGCGAGGTTTGACACGCCAATAAGTAACACCATAACTCACCTGCAAATAGAGAGAGAGAGAGAAAGAAATAAGTAAGATTAGTTCATTTGCTTTCAAAAGTAGACAGCTATACATTGTAAATGATCAACCACTACATGACAGAATGTCAACCGCAGGTACATGCTTGTCACGAACCACACGAACCTCGAAGAAGGAGGGCGTCAATTTGTTGTTCCACCTACCCCTTTTAGCATACAGATCTTTGTCTGGAGGAGTATACATCCCTATGGGAGTAGTTAATAGACGTGAAGGAAGTGTGTCAGTAACAATGTCTTCAACCTATCTCCGTGATCATTATACACTCGTCTTTCTCCTACACGAAGATCGTAATCGATCGGTGCAAGACACTGCGTCTCCGTAAATGACTTCGGGGTAACACCAGTCTTCCCGAGTCGCATCGTGAGTGTCAAGAGTTGATTACCCCTGATCGTAACACAACACGCAATTGACCATCCATCTCCGAATGCACTGTGTCCGGCACTACATTGTGCGAAACACGACACGAGAGACACGCAACAACATGAAGATGATGCTGATGATCGTATCGATCGCGTTGCGCGAAGATGCTGCACAACACTTGCTTTACAGCTCCTAATTCATCCGATCTACTTGACGTACGCCGTGGAGAGGAGGCATGTGAGAAAAAACAGCTGATGATTAAAAAAATGTTAACTGTTTGTTGTTGTGTGTTTTTTTTTTGTTCCAACTTCTTCTCAATTGTGTACTACTCTACTACACACACATCACGGATCCAGACGAAAATTACGGGCAATCAGCGATTATTGTTCTGTTTATTGTTTTTGATTGCCTCTAATTAGCATTCAGCGTTTATTGGGCTTCATCGAGTCGCTCTAACGGTGCGCTCCAACAAGCAACAAGCCATTGTACGCGTGGAGTCGTCTACGATACACATCTTTAATTGCGTAATGTTAATCGTTCGCTTCCTAACGAAGAAAAAACTTCATTCCAGCCGAGGCTTCATCATCTCTATTTTGGTTTATTTCTCCGCTGTTGTTGTTTCAAGACATCAATGGAAGAGTTCCAGTGTTTTGCTTTGCCTTTTTATATCCGCAAGGAACTTATGGTTTTCTTGCGTGGACATCGCTTGGTGGTGACGGATGCAATTTGTTAGATCTCTAAAGGCAGCACACGCACACACACACCCACGTATCGGTTGGGAAGAATTGGTCAAAGAGATCACAGGCAGCAACATCCGCTTATCATCACCAGAAGCGGAAATACCAACACCGCCGACACAGAGAACACGAACGATGACTTACGAGTTGGCGAAAATAGCCCATCACCACATGTGTCTGCCTCAGTTGTGGTTCAAAGTGTTACCGATTCTCCTACATATCGTGTGGCGTGGTGTCCACACCAAGCCGCAGAAATGTCGTTGCAACGTACGGAAATCTTCCCACGCGACTTCCACCATCAGAGAGCAAGCAACTCCGGAACTCATCAAATACCGCACCAGAAACAGAGGACGGCAGAGGCACAAGAGTTTGGAGATGGTGGCAGAAACACCATCACATGCGTAGGATTTTTTGATGGATGGTTTCGACCGTTGTTGTCCACGTGCGCTTTGTTGCATCGAGAAATCGTTAGCTGGCTGGGCGAACCCGAAGCACAGGGCATCATCATTTCGAAGACGATAAATTGCAACCGTGACAGCTTGGTTTGACAGCTCGCATCATTCGGAATGAACGGGACAACAAAACGTTCACTCCGGCCCATTATTGTTGGGGAAGTTTTTAGTGTCCCTGCGGAATGATCTATGCAGACCCGGCGCATTTTATCGTTTGTGCATTAAGGTTAATGACGTGAAGCTAGGAAATGAGGTATGAACTATCCTGTTTCAGTAGCGGCCCACCCCAAAAAAAAACGAAGAAGGTAACTCCGTTCTTCTGGCCCAGAAACACCTGAGGATTATCTACCACTCACGCTAGCGCAGCTCTTATCAAACACGCTCTCGTTTCACACTGTACCAACATCGTAAACGAACCCCCATAAATCCCCGGCTTTGTTGCGTGAGTCGTCTAACACCGCACCACACTGAGAGAGGTGTTGGATAGTTTAACAGAGAAAACGTTAAGCAATTGGCCGTTGCCGTTTCCGTTGCATCCGTTACAAAATGGACCACGACCGACCTGTCACCATAAATTACCCTAGTCTCGTTCGGCTGTACACGCATTTACGGCGAGATGCCTTATCTTCCTGCGGGCTTCGAAAGGCTTCGAACTGCTCTATTTGCTGCCGCGTCACGGAGATGGGCTCCAATAATCACACCTCAGGAGGCTATAGGCTGTAACGATCTCTTCCACATGCAAAAGGTGCATTACTTCTTCGGCGATCGTGCACGATCATCTCCTCTACTTAGCCTTTTATTTGCGAATGAGAATTAAAAATAAAACGCTGCCTTCATGCAATGTCTGTACCTCCTTGCTTCTTGCTGGATACACAACCACGAGATCACTAGACAACCGACGAGATGACAACGAAGTGTGTTTCTCTAATTTGTCTCACAAAGCCCCATTCGCAAGAATGAGGTGAACCGAGAAAAGGGTGGCACAGCCAATTCAGCCATCTCATGCTGGCTTTGGACACCAAGAATTTGGTTTACGCCATACGGAGCCGAAAGGAACACTCAACGCGTAGGGAGATTTCAGAACACTCAGCGCGCAGTGTGATGTCAACTTCACCAAGTCCAACGGGACGGTCTCGTCTAGGGTCTCCCCGCGAAGGGTACGCGCGAAACACAACTTCGACGATCGGAAAGTACTCGTGGCAGCAGCACACGTTCTTAATGTCTGCAATCGGGTGTCACGCGCACTGATTGCATTCCCAACAGGGTGTCGCTCTCTTTCGCTCCACAACGGAGACCACCGATCACATATCTCGAGAAGTAACTGACCTCTGCGGACACATACGCCTACCACTTAAAAAGAGCTGAGACTAAGGCAGGGGAACGCGACGTTGGCTCATGTGCAGTAAATCTAGCAGAGAGCACCTAGAAGAACGGCAGCTTGACTTATTCGTAGCATTCGCGAAGAAAACGCAATGGCGTGAAACGATACTTGCGAACATTACGTCTTCGATGTCTTCCCCTTTTTCGTTACAGCGCGAGCTGTGGATCGCGAACAAATAATCAAACGTTTCATCGATGTGCGGAAAGAAATAATTACTCCCGTTTTTTTCAACGTGCTGTTGCCCCATGTCGCCAGGCTGAGGGACCTAGCAGGAGAAAAAACAGACAACTACCACACATCCTACGCAAGACTTCAGTTATTGACCACATTACGATCACATCACCACCGTACGCGAGTGCCCCATGTGCACGCTTATTTAAGAGCCTTGACCATTGACCACCATTTCCAGTTCACAAGTCCTTCCACAACTTGAAGCAACTACCAGTCCACAAGAAACAGCTGACTTTAAGCTACAGAATTATGACTTTGCTCCCCAAAAAAAAAGAGCAAAAACTGGAAATGGTCCAAATCTCGATAATATGTTACCCATTTGCCGATAATTAATTAAATATAAAGATACACAGACCGTACTACTACTGTCTCACTCTGGCCGGGGCCATGTCAACTGTCGAACACATAACGAGATTCCAAGCGCTAATCACATCACTCAAACGATTTTTGGAGTTTGTCCCCCCCTTTTGTCGAGATTAAAGCATTGATTAGATAATTTAGGATAACGCATGGATGTTGGACGCATAAAAAGCTGTCGGGCATAGCCCCTCTATCCAAAAACCCTAATGTCTCAACCCTAATTAGTCTCGTCAACTTGAACATTACATATATCAAAACGGAGAACCCCGGTGGAACAGGGTGAGTAGTGCCAAAGAGCGCCACCTTTAACACCCTTCCAAAAATAGATCTTTCACCTTAGTTTTGGCAAATGGTTATGATCATGTGAATGAGTTTGTGTGTGTATTCATGTGTCACCATCTATGGGACCGGATGAACAAGATCGAGTTTTTGGTAGGTCGTCCAGGCGTTATATGCTTATGCTACCGGACCGACTACTGTCACCTCAGCGCCGGGCAGTGTTAGACCGTTAATGTCCACACTGAAGCTATATTGTGTGCCCGGTGTCCCAAGCTGATAAATAGTTTAACGATCGTGCTATTAATTATTTGGTCGTTAGCCGCAGATCGGTTTTTAAAGCTTTTACGATGGATTTTCTACAACCAAGTCCCCCATTCGGTGTATATCTCATATCGGATCACACAACTACTTTCCCAAAAAAAAAACTGTTCGTGACCATGAGGATTTTTTGTTATTAATACTCCAAAAAACCTGTCACGTTAACACGCGCAGAGGTTACACCTTCCTTTCCATGTCACCGACGACTTTAAGGTTTGGTAAATTAGTTTCCTGTCCAAGGAATCAAGCAAAAACAAAACCACTCTTGTCCCGTTTCTTTAAGATGTTGCGCGCTACTCACACAAATCGGTAATTTTTTTGCATCAATGTCGGATTTTGTCGGCAGGCCTTATCCGTTGTTCGGCGATCTTTTCGGTGCAAACGCTAATTTGCGGTCGAGAGAGAAAAAAAAAACTGTGAGACATACACAGACTTGTGCACAAAAGGTCAGACTTATGTTTTATTTCGGCTCGGACCAGTAAAACCACACGCGAGTCCTGGTCACAGTTGCGAAAAGGGGTGCATCGAAAGACCACAAGAAACCTCTTTTTGGGCGAGGAAAAAATGCAGATTATTAATTTCGAACAATTTCTAAAAGGCACAGTCTTAAGAAGGAGGAACATGCACCAAAAATATGATCAGCGGACTCTGGGTGCGTATTTTCTTCAGCTGAAGCGCTATTTTGAAGCTCGTGTTAATCTGCCCCGTGGCGAAACATTCAACACTGTTTAAGCAAGGAAGGTTTTACTGGCAAACCTTGCTAAAGATTCCAGAAGAAATCCAGCAGCAGGATGAATTATACGATAATTAATTCGATTATCATAATTTCGTTCGCTGCTCGGTTGTTTCGGAGGACCAAAACAAGCATTGCCACTTGGTAGAGCAGTAAGCACCCTGCTGGCAGTTCATTACACTTTTGTGATGTTTCGGTTGTGCATTTTACTTCTTAAGAAGGCTTTCTTTTCGTACGAAACAAACAGATAATTTTAATTTACATTAATTAATCGTCACATTCGTAAAACAGAAGGTCTCCGCAGGCTGTCAAACTGTGTCCTACCGAGTGTGCAGCAAGGAAAAGGCTCTTGCGCAGTTTGATGCTATGGATGACTTCTCTCTTCTTTATCCCAAAGAAATCAAGCAATCAAATTAAGGAAAAATCATTAACGAACCTAATTTCAAACTAGCAGACCAGTCACCTTAATTGGTTGTTTGTGGAAATTTCTGTTCCGATTGCATTTTCGGAACCGAATCTTCCCCGCCGTTTGGTGTCAATTTATTCAAACTCGAGCACCCGATTCACCTTTACCCCAATAAATTAGCATTTTACGATGGTTGTGTCGCTGTCTTTTTGCTCTCTAACCACGACAAAATCCCATAAAAATACAAATAAAATCATTACAACAAGATCGAATATGCATTTTCCCACCACTTCTGAGAGAGTTAATTTAACGATCGCTTCTTTTAAAGGGCTTTAAGTGACACAAATCGTGCCAATGGTGCGCCCGAGATCAGCATAATTGGCCACGCTCGGCTTTCGAGTGTTGTATTGACATTGAACCACTCTTTAAACGCCCTCCTCTCGTTCGATTATTGACGAGGGAGCCCTCACATAACAAGCTTCTCTTCTGCACTTGGGTGGACACCGGTCGCTCAACAAAATCAGGCACAAATGGGCGTTCGGTGTGTGTCTAATCGTTCCTAATCCATTCACGAGGCCATACGCCATCTTATGGTGTCAAACATACGTTGCGCGTAGAGCGTAAAGGGAAACCTTCTAAAACAACTAAATCAAATCCAAGCCATCCTCCCCTGTTTCGTGATATCGTGATATGTTTGTTTATGTTAACAACCACGTCTCAACACACTGCCTTATCTTCTCCCCTATTTCTAGCTTTTTTTATTCTATGGGTTAGCTCTTTTTGGGGACACAGTGTGTGGTGTGGCCCTTGACGAAATAAAAAAACTAAACTGTACAGATGCTGGCTTGCAAGCCAAAGCGCACACACGTTGATCACGATCGTCGCCACCATCATCAGCTGCCAAACAGACATTAGAAAAACAAGGGACACGTGGGTCGTACATACAAAGAAGCTCAAAAAACGAACAGCCCTACAATAGAGAAGAGAGAGAAACAAAACGCTACGGATTATGAAACCGAAGATCTTCTCAGTCAATAGGACGGGAATTGAAGGAAACCTTATGGAATATGCCTACTACCTAACGACCCTTCTCATGTAGATCTCTTCAAAGGGGGAAAAAACTTCCAAATTAAATGCCCACAACAAAATCACTGCGATCCGTGCTTTATGTTTATTTGGGAATGCCCGACACACAATTCTACAATGACTGCAATAACCAAGTCCGAGACCTTTAATATCCAAGGTCTCTCATTACGAAAACAATGTACCGATTTCTAAAGCCCCCGAAATATAACCGATGCGCGCGTGTTTTTATGCGAAACGATAATAAACAAACATCTTGGTTTGTTTTTTGGAAGTTCTTTTTGGTATCTTGAAGAAGGGAATAAGACCCCTAAAAATGACGTTTTTTCGATTTGTAAATGGTCGGTCTTAATCCCATGTTTGGTAAATATTTTTAAAACTCTGTCGAATTGTTTTGGTGCGTTGTTCGCCGCCCTGTCGCCACCCAATAGTCTACATCGTGCGGCGTATGTCTTCCGCGATCATGGGAAAAATAATCATATGCACCAGCGCAAAAACACTTCAAAATCGCTCAATTAAGCCTGTGAAATCACAATTCTACCGTGGCGCCAAAAACCTGTCACCATTTGGAATGCATTTTTATGATCGTGTGCGAACTCCTGCTGCGAAAATCTTAACTATTTGGCGCCAACAAACGTTCAAAGTGCATCCGCGCAAAGGTCCACACGATTGCAGGATGTTGAATTCTGCCAGCAGTGACCTCGCATAAGCCGACACGAATAAAAGAAGCAAACAGGGAATTGTCATAAAATCACCAACTTCATGATATTTGTAGCTCAAATTGGCTGCACCAGATGTGTGTTTTGTTGTCTTCTACTACATTCGAAGCATAACATCCATCTGGTTATGGGACCTTCTTTTGCTTTCCTTCCCATGTGTCTTCTCACACGACCTACACCTTTTTCCCATGTCGCTCTCTCTCTCTCTCGTCACCTTCGTCGACCTCGTAGGTTTTTATGACATCGAAAACATAACACAGCAGCAGCTACAAGCAGAGATCTCGCGCGGATGTCAAACCAAAAATGTTACAAACGAAGTGAGAAGGCGACACACAAAACACAAAACCTCCAGAAGCAAATCTCAACTACACAAATCCCAAATCGGGTGGTTCGCTTGTGTAAACACACAAGCTTGCTACTACAAGCCGCATTCGATTGCATATGTGCATACGTACATAGGTGCAGCGAAAACCACCGTACCATATGGTACGGCAGAGAGCCACACCGTTTGTACGACGTACGAGCTAAACGCAATAAGAAAGCGAACGGAAATGAAAGAAAAAAATGCAGGCAACTTACACAGCAGCTGTTTGTGTCTAGGTCGGATTGAATATGCCTGTTTTTTCTTTTGTGGGAAGCTCAATCGAGCATATCCATCCACGGGGTACGCCATGTGCTACCAGTGTGTGAAGATCTTCTCACCCTTACCAACATTCTGCGCCATTTTCCAAGCTTCGGTTTCGTCGTCTACAGTGGCGTTAAGCTTTTTTGTGGACACACTTTCACACGTCGCGGATTCGCAAAGAATCCCTGTTGTGGAAGAAGAAAAATATCCCCCACGATGCTATCCCTGAGGAGGGATGTATGATCCTCAAGTGGATCATCTAGATTGCACGATCTGTATGACATAAGTGGGGATTAATCACAGTAAACTAAATTGATGTTTCAGGGCAGGACCAACACAGAAATTGGAGTTCATATCTTGAGATTTCAGAGCATGGTAGTCAGCGTTTTGAGGAAAATGTAGATTTAAATCAGATAGGCCTATAATTCTCTTATCCTTACATTGCGTAACACAAGGAACTTACGGACAACCCCTAGACAACTACTAGACTAAGTATCTACACAAATTGGTTCCTTCCTACCGAGTCAGTAGCAAACACGGAGCAAGGCACCACAAAATTATAGACCTCGTCTAAAAGCTAATTTTCCACCAGTCACCAAAGAGGAATGTCTGGGAAAGAAACCGAGTGACATATGCAAATGAGTTCTCTCTAATGCTGTTACCGTCACCATCCAAACGACCACCACGGCGACAACGATCGCCGACCGGGTGTGTGTGTGTGTGGAGCTTTGGGTAAAGATATGGTAAAATTGACATGCTTTCATATTACCTCAAACACACACTCGCTCGCCCGGAGACTACGAAGGAATTACGCATGATACGGCGGCGCTAAGAGATAAGTGGTCTTTTGGCGTCGATCAACCACATTACTCAACGGTGCTCCGGTTTCTCGCATGCCTGCCTGAAATGCACCACCGCCGGAGCATGCGTCAAATGCTACAGCTATCAGCAGACATGTTCGCAGCTAGTGCAAATTAATGTCCGGCAGAGCAGAGCAGTGCTTGTGGAGCGCGCTTGTGGTGGAGGTTAATGAATTCAATTAGGCAATAATTTGTACCTCTCAGTGTCCCTCTCTGCGCCTAAAATTAACGAGAATATGCCACCGACCGGTACACGTGACTCGGCGGCTCCACCTGACGTAAGATCAACACACTTATCCTTCGCAACGCACACGATCGATCGCGATCGGCGAGATCTCTCGTGTGCCTCACAGCACGATCAATCATACGTAATGACTGTGTGTGTGTGTGTAACTTGGAACGATCGTGATCTCGCGCAATCGTAATGATCAACTTATCTTTCGCTCGTGCATGTAATTGTCCAAAAGCATTTTAAGAGCGGTGCGTGAAGAACTCCAACCAATCCTCAGGGGTGTGTAATTGCTTACTCACCCCGTCACCTCGAATTCTAGGTCTTTGGTGCAACGAAAGAAGTAGAGAAAAAACACACACACATCGAGGAGGTCACAACCTTTTAATGTGTTGGGCGAGATCCCATCACAAAGCAAACACTCGTTAGAAATTCAATAGGCACGAGAGCATTAAATTCTTCGGTCGGAAATTCTGGGTACGTGAGCTATTTCCGTTGTTTTTCCACCAAGAGGAACTCCACCCGAGGGGCAAATACTAGATGAGAAAAACTGATTTACAGGAAAAAAAAAGGGTTAGTGAACTCTTATGTGTCGTCTCCCTCAACTAGACCTCATCGAAAAACAAAAAGCACAACACAACAAGTGGAAAAACGAACCATTATTCCAGAGGAATACGAAACGGAAATGATCTCCAATTAAATTACGTTCGAAAAAACAAACTTCTGATGCCTTCAGAGACTTCCATACGAGCAGGCAGAAAATTGAGTCGACAAAAATCCAAGAAAAAAAAGGGAAAGAAACAAGGGGGAAAACACATAACGTTCGGAGATCATAAAACTCTCCCTGGTAGAATTGTTCGGCAATCTTTGGGAGTTCTCGGTTCCGACATTTACGGGCGTGCGAGAAAAATAACTCCGTGAGAACGGAAATGACAAGAGGAACGCACACTTTCGTTGGAAATGAAAGCGCGCCTTCGCTTTTTTTGTAGAGTGACAACCGAGTTGCGAAAGAAATTGGACTGCTTGGAGCTTCATTGCGACCACTTTCCGGCTGACGATGAGTGACGGATTGAGCGGAATGCTTGGGCTGGTGTAGAATTTCGGAAATGCAACCCTACTTAAGAGCATTTCTTCTGCACCTAATGAAGATGTCATAATGCACATTAATGCCTACGTTTCTTCGATGGACCACTTCCACTTCAAGAATTGGAATGGAAAGAGCTAAGAACGAGGAAGTCTGTTATAATCGGTGTTTCTGTTGGTGGAGAAAGATAAGAGTTTTTTTTCCAATAGGACCACATACATCAATGTCCGAAACCTTTATAGACGACCCTATACACATCTGAACGATCTGTCAAAAACTGGAACTCTAAAAGCCTCCCATTAGGCGATTGAATTGACCTGCAGCACACTAACGACCACCAATCGTATCGGTGTATCGAGATAAGAAAATGAGGAAAAATTCCTCAACGCCAAGCGGCTGGACGAGGCAAACTATCGGCCAACAAAGACCAACCTGTGTATAAAGCATACCGTTTTGGCAAACGGTGGAGTAGCCCAGAGTCAAGTCTGGAGGGCAAGGTGTGACCTTATCGTACGCTTGCTTTAGGAGAGCTCGGTGCGGAGTGCTGGTGACCGGGAAATGGCGAAATAGTGCAAGCTAATGGAGTTTTTGCCCTCTATTTTCGTTTCAATTTTCCTTTCAGCTGACTCCATGTGTTTGAGGTTCGATTTTGATAATACACCGCCATCGTTCCCGTCCACCTTCGATCGTTTGCTCGTTCACTGTGAACGGCGGGTATCAAGTTCACACAAATGGCGGTAACCATTACCGGGGGACTGAGCAACCCCGATAGCAGGGCTAATACACGTGGCGTACAACTACAACACACTGCTGCCTGAAGTGTACTCCACTTCGTAATGCACCACTTTCGAACGAAGCCGTTTGCCGGAAGAAAGAAAACAGACCCTAAATTGGAGCAAACTCACGCGCACCGGAATGTGTAATCAATTATTCGCCCGCGAAAGATGCCGAGATTGTGATGCAGTAGAGGAATGGATGTGGCAAGCCAGGAAGCCAACAAATCGTTGCACCTTTTCGCACACAGAAGGAGTAAGAGAAGCAACAAAAAAAGAGCCAGGAGTTTGGGACCTCGATACAGTTTGCTGTTTTCAAACATCCACTGTAATTGAGCACATGTTCTTCAGCCCTCTTATACGCTCGAGGGTGAAATGAATTTAAATTTTAATTTAATTTGTTTGGAATTGAGCATATGCTAATTGCTGTACCGGATTTTGCTCACCAAGAAGAAACGAGCGAGGGTTTTGCTTCTTGGAGATTTTCCTTCGTTTTGTAAGAGCAGTCGGCAGATTGGCATCAATTACATTTGCGAATTACGGTTCATCAGCATGCCGACGACCATTGCCAACAAACGCTTTGTGGCTTCGTTTGCTTTATCGCACTTTTCAAGTTCACCCTAACCTTTGCTTCCGCTTCGCTGCACCGGACGTTAAAAGCGCATGTGCATTACAAACACAGTTGGGAAACCCCCTCTGGAAGAGAAAACAGAAACCATTGCACACACCGTTTAACCGACCGTTACACTATTTTTCGTGAGGATCGTGCCAACTTCTGGTTCCAGTGCCGAGGAAAAGGCTACATATGAATATGCAATTTCAAACCAGCACAAACCTTTTGCGGCCATTAAGCTTCTACCCGATCGCATCTCCTAAAGTACATCTCCCTTGCTTCCGGTTTGCAAAGGATCCGGATCGACCGAGCGCCATCTTCTAAAGTGCCTGGCCCCAAGCCAAAACACCAATGCCGGCGGAAGACCTTGGAACGTTTGGTATGAGCATCCGGAGAAATAAATTACTCCATGGGTCAAAGATTTTGATTTGAATTATTTATAACCAAACCCCAGAAGAAAGTATCCAGAAAATGTGCAAACGACCTTCCACAGACTGGAAAGCATCTTGCAGGACAGAAGCCTTTCTCTCGCACGCCAATTTTACATGCACAATTTTTGTCTTGTACCGGATATGGGGAAGCAGATATACCATTTTTGTACTCGAGAAAACATCTCTAAATCAGCGATTGATGACTTTTACCGTGCAGCTACCTAGATTTACCGGCGACAATCGGAATCCGCCCACATTGTATGAGGAGCACACGGTACTACACCGAGAGAAATCTTCATCTTGTGCATACGGCGAAGAAGAGGATGCAGACAAACTTTTCCTTTTCATTGTTTTACTGGCACAAAATGACGCTTCCTTCATGGTTTCCAGTTGCAGTTTTTAGGCTATCTTCATCGTTTACACCGTGCTCTAACTACCATCCACAGTTGCCATGGTAGGAAAACTCATTTGCATTTGCCCGATTGGGACGACCGCGATGATCGGTTGAATAGGAAATGGAGATGAAAGGGCAAAGGATCCGGATCGACCGAGCGCCATCTTCTAAAGTGCCTGGCCCCAAGCCAAAACACCAATGCCGGCGGAAGACCTTGGAACGTTTGGTATGAGCATCCGGAGAAATAAATTACTCCATGGGTCAAAGATTTTGATTTGAATTATTTATAACCAAACCCCAGAAGAAAGTATCCAGAAAATGTGCAAACGACCTTCCACAGACTGGAAAGCATCTTGCAGGACAGAAGCCTTTCTCTCGCACGCCAATTTTACATGCACAATTTTTGTCTTGTACCGGATATGGGGAAGCAGATATACCATTTTTGTACTCGAGAAAACATCTCTAAATCAGCGATTGATGACTTTTACCGTGCAGCTACCTAGATTTACCGGCGACAATCGGAATCCGCCCACATTGTATGAGGAGCACACGGTACTACACCGAGAGAAATCTTCATCTTGTGCATACGGCGAAGAAGAGGATGCAGACAAACTTTTCCTTTTCATTGTTTTACTGGCACAAAAAGACGCTTCCTTCATGGTTTCCAGTTGCAGTTTTTAGGCTATCTTCATCGTTTACACCGTGCTCTAACTACCATCCACAGTTGCCATGGTAGGAAAACTCATTTGCATTTGCCCGATTGGGACGACCGCGATGATCGGTTGAATAGGAAATGGAGATGAAAGGATAAAGATAAGAAATGTAGCTCTGGGAGTGTTTCACCTCCTTTTCTCATAGAATGGATTTGGACCAGCATTCCAAAAACGGAATAAGCTTCTAATGTAATTATCCATTATCTTGACGGAGCTCTAGTAAAGCGCTGGGGGATTAAAGCGGTACCAGCAGCTACTGCCGACGACCTGTAATAGAGTTCTAGATATATTATGGATTAACTTGTCCCACGGAACTACCTAATAACCGATCGGCAGCAGTAATCTCGACACCCTCCTTAACAAAGCCGTCTTAATACACCGATGAGATAAAATCAACAATTCTTGCTGGGACACTCCCAAATTCACACTCCACCGTTCTTTATGTTCACCGGCCATTTTGGCAACTCGTCATCTCTACTCACCTCCTTCATAGCGGGACAGCTTTGGCGGTGGTCTTTCCGTATTGCCAACTCGTACCACGGTATAACCGGTTTGCTCCGTAGCGTCGTCTGACAGCCAATCTTATAGTTCAACAGATCATCGTCCACCTTCACCAGATCCTGATCGTTCAACGATGAGGTCGACTTAGCACCGGCACCAAACTCATCCTCATCCCCACCAACACCACCATCACTACCGGCACTACCGTGCTGCCCATACCGCAAATCTTTCCCCGGATGACCAAGCGTAGCGTACCGCCGAATATACCCGTTCGGACGACTCCCCAGCATGCACGTACTAATGTCCGCAAAGTTCAGCAACTCTGCACTCGCGTTCTTGTGGATCTTTAGGTAACGGCCACTACTGCCCCCATCATAGCTTGAATCCGTATCACTCGAGATGCATGTCCCACCGTTTCGATGCAACGTCTTCGGTTCCTCGTATATTATGTCCGTCCGGGAGTTGGAGTGATTGAACGATTTCCGGTACTGAAGCGAATGTGGTGCCACGGCGACAATCGTTTTCGCGGGCACATCGTACAGAAAGACCGAACGACTCCCGGAGCTCCCATTGCTACTGCCGTGATGCAACGGGTGCGAGTAGGTGGACGAATTAGACGACCCATTGTCGAGACTTTCCGGTGTGGTCGACCGATAGCTCGAACGGATCTTCCCGTACGACGGTGGACTATCCGGACGTATCGCATTATTGTACGGTGGGGGTGCAGCGAAGAGTAGCGGCATTGGGACCATCTGCTCACCACCCTTGCCTCCAGCTCCGGACACATCCAGCGCTCTCGTGCGCATCATGTTTAGCTCGTTGATGTACTGCGGGCTTTTGAGCGGTGGTAGCGAGAAATCGTACGCCAAGCTCTCGATGTACTCGCTCGACTGTGCCAGATTGAGGTAGTTGCTCGAGTCACCGACCTTCATCTCGAGGTTGGCACTCTTCGTTAGCGGTTTGAACGTTTCGTACGTCAGCGACGAGGTGTAGTAAATATCGTCATCCTCACGGTACGGTCCCGTGGGTGGCTGTTGCTGCTGCTGCTGCTGCTGCTGGTGTCCCCCGGTGGGTAGCTGCTTCTCGTCCTCCATCTCCAACGCTCCATCACACTCCTCATCAACATCTTCGGGTGTCTCCACACTGCTGCTCCGATCGCTTACCGTCCTCTCGGACGAGGTACGCGGCGGAACCGGCGGTGGAGTGGCGATCGCCGTCGCCGAAGAACTCTTGTACCGGAGCTGCTCCTGCTTGTGCTGATGCGGCTGCTGATAGCCCTGCTGGTGGAGCACATTGTCACCGGCCGGCGGACACTCAAACAGTGGTCCCGATCCGGCCGGTTTCATCACCGGCGGCACGACACCGATCATCGTCGATCGGCGTCCGGACATTTGTGCCGACGGTGGTGCATACTGTTCGGCGCGGCTCTTGCTGCGCGTAAGGCCCCGGGTGCGTATCGTCGCAAAGCCATCCGGAAGCTGCGACTTCACCATTGACATTTCCCTTCACTCCGATACACTCGTCCGACTCGACCGGCTACTACTACAATCGCTCGCTCGCTAATCGTAAGGCACGACAGAGGGCTCCTCGTTGCAAACATTGATTAAGGCGGTTCATTTGGAGCTCAAGAGGCACACACACACACACGCATAGACTCAGACACGCGCTCACGAAACAATAGCATTTAACATGGTCGCACCACTATAATCATGGGAGGAAAACAGAAACCTAATAAACATATGCATCGAATACTAGCACAACACAGCTGGAAGCCAACATCATCACCACCAACAAACCAGACCAGATCGATGATCTTCTCCACAGCGGACGATTAGATTCAATTTGATTAATTAAAGCCAATGTTCGGAAATTATGTCGTGATACATTCCGCCCGCTCTCTTTCCTGCTGGTGTGTTCCCCCTTTAGTGACGTGTTTTTCCTATCCCGCTACATGTTTATTTGGCCACTCAAATCATCAATCAAGCAACGATTACTGTCAAATGTCTCCACGCTGCACCATTCCTTCGCTTCTGGCCAGTCCAGAAGGTGACAATGGACTTTAAGGCGAACGGCATTGTTGGTTGTAACAACCTCACATGGATGCGCACCGTGGAGCCACTAAAGTGATCGATTTTAAGACACTGCACAACGCTCTCTTACGACGAAGCAGAACACAGAGCGACCCCTCAATGAGCGACCTTCTTTCATTCGTTTTGTGCACCAAACCTACACATCGTTATCGAGTGATGGATTTATGATGCCCACTTTCCAAATCGAACATGAACCCGCGCACGGAGAGGACATGGAGGAGCTGCTGACAACCCGAACCAACCAATTCACCCCCAGGTTGACATGTATGTTGAAGATCTTCAATCAATCTTACTACATTCCGCCTTCGTTTCACATGCTTTTAAATCCGTGTCATGTAAATTAATGATTTTGAGCTACTTTGTACAACGCAACACATCCTTGAGGGCGTCCAATTCCCAACAGCAAGCAACAAAGAATTGCATCCGTTTTTGGGGTGTTCTTCCTTCGTGTACGGTTAGGTTCTACAAGAATTGGAACGGAAATGACTCGTGTTTCGTGTGGGCAAAGAGGATCTAGGACAACTGTACCAGCACTAACTGCATCGACCAGTCAGTCAAGAGCGTAACAAACGGGCGGGCCCTTTATATTTTGTAGCTACTTTGTTGCCGTTTTGGAATATCCGGTTTATAGGTTGAGAGGTCCTGTCCGTTTCCGACTGGGTCGAAAAAGAACTGACGAAATGTATTCCATCGATTTTTTATTGACGTTGAGTTGAGCTGTCCAACAAGCACAATGTAAAAAAACGGATCTTTTGCGATACACACGACGGATGGTCGAAAATATTCTTTTGCCTTGTAAAACACCAGAATAGGCAAATGCTATTTCCTCCAACTGCTGGCTCGTTTGGTTCTCCAGGTCTCTCTCAACCACACTCCACCACCCTTGTATCAATTGATTGATGTTGACACTTGTAAAACGACGTTGTAGCTGTCCTCGGACCAGCACCAACCCAGCTGCTTGCCTGATGTTTGTAGTTTCGGAACACGAACATCGTGTGTTCCTATCGATGAGCATTCTCGCTTACGCCTCCGCCCTTCCGGAAAGGGCCCACCAGACTAAGACAGCATATTTCTTCCGTCCGTTTGAACAGTGTGGCCAATTCATTACACACTACTGCTACGCATCTTCTTCGGTCGTTCTTCAACAGCGCGTAGAAATCTTGTTTCCTGTCCAATGCAGATTGACGGCGTTCCAAACGCTGGGGTTTGTTGCCGGTCTTTAATCACACCACTTTGTTTTAGCCACGCATGAATCAACCACCGTTCAGAAATGGCAAAACCATAATCATATTTCATACTGCTGTAATTTGCTGTCGTTAGAATTTAAATGCGAATCGATCGACCCTAGAGAGCCTCTCGACGATTTAATGCGATGACCTTGCCGATCGCAGTGATGTGCTCTCTGGTTAAAGTCACAGATGTTCTCGGAACTCGTAATGCTCATCCCCAAACAACAAATATAGGAATGACAACATAACCGCACATCGATTTTTCTTTGTTGTTGTTAATTTCCCATAAAACTCGCTGGCACTATTGACCGTTGAAGAGTGAGAGACCCAGTGCAAACAGGAACAACGCGTTGCTTACTTCGATTACGTAAGACATGCGTTTTGTGGCCAGAGTCATAAGTCCAACGGTTTTTTTTTGTTGATGTCTGTTTTGCCCCCGAACGGACGGACCCATCGTCCAGTGACTGATAAGTGAAGTAGCTCGCCGTACGCACACCCGGCTATTTACGCAGCTGTCACTGCCGATGGAGCGCACACAGTGCGGTACGTCTTATCAGACGAGACGAGCCTCGGCCGTTGTATATGACCTCTATTTAATCTTACTTCACTTCTGTCGGTGGTTCCTACTCGCAGGCATCTCTGCTCACCGTGAACGGTTCCGTGTGTTTGTGTCGCTCTTACATCGTCGAGCTTGATAAAGAACGACGCACGATGCCCTTTTATAGTACGGCAATTTATTAACCTCAACCGTTGCAGGACAAATATGCTTAACCGGTAAGGTTACGAGAACGCATAACACCTGCTTTTAATGTCTGATCGTACACAGATCAGCCTTTCCATCAGGTGCTCTGTCTTTTGCAGATGGACGAGGAATTGTTGGTACCAAGAATTGTATCAGTAAGAAATAAGTTTTTTGGAACAACTGTATGCGTTGTACGTTAGGTGAACATCACATGTAGCGGAGTTCAGCTCAATCGTCGAAGCCTCTTATCGAAACCTAACCATCAACAGCTTGCGATTCTCACTCTTTCCGAGTTCCACCAAGAAGACACGACCAGAATGACTAACCAACCGGTGGTCACATGGCAGGCAGGTACGCGGCTTCTTTCTTACCGATCCCATCATCATCGGCCGTGCATACAAAGTATCGTCGTCAAAAGATAGCGCCAAAAGAGCGCTAACGGAAAGGAACCTTTTACTCTCCACTAGCAGCTTCAAAAAACCACTGTTTATCGCGATGACCGACACAAAACCACAACTGGCGGGAACCTGCAATCGGGACCACTTTGAAGAACGAACTTTTGGGGGAGGCGTGTGCAAAGCTAGCGCTTCTCGGATGCATAATTAATTACGTCCGAAAGGGATGGTTGTGGAGACCCCCAGTGGGTCACGAAGAATGGATACGATTTTGACGTATATTGGACACTCCTCCATCTCCACCGGAGGCAGAGGCCGAGGATTAAGAGCTCCATAAACACTAGTGTCAAACATGCAGATATGTCAGATCTTTCTGCTATTTCAGCTCCATCCACTAGGACCTAGGAGCAAGGCGACACGGTACACGGTTCATTCGGGTCGCTTTTAATCAACTGTCTCCCCGAGCATCCTTGTTAAAGCGAAAACACCAAAGGCCAACCAAACGGATGGGGTCTCCCCATAAGCTTTCGACACGCTTTCTATTTAATCATATCCACTTTGCGTGTGCTCGTGTTTACCATTTTGCTCGTTCGCACGTTTTTCCTTCCTTCTGATGGGTGAACTTGCTGTGGACACACAGCGAAGGTTGTACAGGTAGAGGTTGTCTTCCTTCAGGCGTCCTCCACTCTACTGGAGGAGTGTCCACTTCGCATCAAGAATGATGCCAGTGTTACTAGCCAAATTTCCGATGCACAACAACTTCACCAAAAAGCCGCCCGCCCGAAGAGACATTAGAGGGCAAAAGGCCGACGAACGAAACCTACCACGTTTCGTCCTTCACCCCCCCACCCAAGCTGACCACACAGGCCGGCATGCATAAACAAACAAAGTAATTAATTACAGATACCTCCACCATCTTCCGTAAAAAGCCTGATCCAATCCGTGAGATTGCCTGTTGGGCCCGCTCGTTTCATGATGCGGCGATGCTTAAGCTTCACCTTCATCATTATGCGCTTCATTTGCTGCTTCGTTTGCTCCGGTGGTGGTGATCCCGATCCCCGTTCGGTGTGCGCAAAAACCCATCAAGAAAATGACCACTAATGGGACTTGCTCTGTTCCTCACCGAACCCCGAACGGCCAACACGCGAAACTGTAATGTAGTCCCTTGCCTCAGACACATCTTCCCGTACCACGTCCCAACGGGCACCACCAACAGGTTGATAAGCGCGGGCACTGTGCTCGGCCGAAGACGACTTCGTGTGATCGTCTTGCATCCAGACTCCAGAGATTCGCAGAATAAGAATTGACAGTTCCCAGAATGATGTCAGCAACCGTTGGTGACTTCCGGGCGGTGAAATCCATCGTCATCGAACGACATCGGTGACGGCGTTTGGTGATGTTACCTTAGCACGGAGAGGTATGGGACGGTGAAGCAGAAGAACCGGTTTTTCGGACGTTCCAAGCAAGATGCTCAATCAAAACCAGTCCCCAAGAGAAGAAGGAGACGTGGTGGAGTCCACGAACGGAGGCTCGGTCGAATGCAACTGCTGTTTGCCTGTTTCCAACCGAACTGACCCACCGGCAAGGTCGTCCAGCCAAACAAGCCACAAAACATGAAGTTGAAGGGAGCAACTTGGTGGTGAGAATTTCGTCACACACAGACAAGGGTGGGGTGTTTGTGTGTGACAAGCAAACGCAGGCGAATGGCTTTGTGAATCATGTAAATTTCCAGCGGTGCCGTGAAAAACATTTCAAAGTTTCTGCTACAGGGTGCAAACGAAGTATTATGCTTCTTTATGTCGCTACAACCACCGCTGTGAGTACGAGATGACTCATAAGGTTGTCGCGCCCGTAAGCCCTACAATTCCTTTCACTCCCCGGTTTGTTCTTTATCAGGAAATAGCCGTCGTTCGATGACTCCACCGCGCAAATGAGATGTACTGCAGCTCAAGCGAGACTTGAGGCGGTTCTTTGCTCCTCGGACGCATCTCTTTCCAATCAATAAAAATGTATCAATAATTCATTAGACAGCATCTCAAATGGAAAAGATTTTTATGGTTTTTTGAGAAGAATCCGAACAGCACAAGACACGATACTAATAAAAAAGCCTCGTACGTGACTTGTACTTGAGCTCAAGTCTTAGTTCTCCATGGGAATCACCCTTCAACCTGCATACACAAACACGCGTTACATCACAAAAATAAAATAAAATTAGTATATTTACACAATACACCCGAGTGTGAAGTAGCTCCTCGCGTCAAAAAACAAGTGCTCCGGAGGTGGTCACCATACGAGGTACCCTTGTAAGGGACGCTATAACAATAAGAGTGAAACAGCTAGATAACAATGCTTATTCTATTTCCATTGAGATTTGTAACCATTACAACCATGTTTTTTTTTTTGTTGCTTCAAACGTTGTAACCTTCACGAGACTGCTGGGCTTTCCCACCAAGTACCGATGTGAGAAGCGTTCTGTTGCCTCCACTATCTCAAAAAGCTCGCTAATGTTTTTTTGCTGCTATCATTTAAGCGTACTTGGGCGTCTGCGGCTCTGTTGCGCAATGCTTCCGGCGTTCCATCCCAAAAAAAAGGGTGCACGTTTTGCCTTCAATTTCATTAAAGCTCGCGTACGAACACGTACACTGTTTACCCATCGTCGTAGTCGTACTGCTGTAAGCACCAACAAACGTTAATGAGAAAAACGTCAGAATGGCAGCATAACCTTTCTAGCCAGCAGGAAATGGAGCCGAAAAAAAAACGAACTTCGGAAGGAAGTCAGCCCTCTAATGAATGAAAGAATGTTCGGCAAGGCGCCAAAATGGAGAGATTTTTCAGCATCGTCTGGTGCCTGCAAGTCGCCGAAATAAGTATCCAACGAATGAGAATGATGATGATGACGCTGATGTTTGCTGTTGGGTAATTCCCCGCGTGCGTACATGAATAATATTCTACTTATTTCTAGCCCTAGCGCTGCGGAAGCTGGGGCCTCACCGATGGTAAAGTTTCGATAGCTCGGCATGTCTTAATTACATTAGCGTCGATACTGACACGATTTGACTGGATCGAGCACCCTCACGGTGCACACGTCTGTGTGCCCGAATCGATTATTAATTAATCCGTCAACGGATAAAAATAACAAACACATGATCGACGTGTCAGTGTAGCAGCCAGTAATGGTCGAGGAGTTCCTCGTCTGTTTTTTCGCTGATGCAGCCCGACATGTTCGGACGTCAGACAAAACCAGTCACCAGGACCACCCTTCACTCTCCGTTCGTTTGTCGCTGGTTGTCCGAGAAGTAAGGACCGACCTAGCCACCAGGTCCAAACTGGTCACCACCATCGGTAAGCGTGCTCTTATAGCAAATCGAACTCCCCATATGACTGGACCCGTAGGACGGCACCATTAAATACACACCTCGTGGTGCGCTACTCTCTGTCTTCAGAATCAATTCAAGAACCGTCGATCGTAACAAGGTGGTGCCTGCTGTTTCGTAAACCCCCGTCATTTTGTGATCCAAATGAATAATTTGTTTGCATTAATGGTCTCCACCATCTAAAACAGGAGCTGCTGCTTTTGTTCGGACAGTACGGAGCAGAGCTCAAGATATTCCAACCACAACGACCATATGGTGTGTACGCGCGCGTACGGAGGGCGAAAACAAATTCGGCATAATTGACTTGTCGATGTTTGGTGCGCTCCCAGAAATGTGTCTCAACGGGTCTCAACTACACATCGGCTTTTTTGTGTGGAGAGCCACGGCTATCGATTTGGAACGAATTCCCTCCTCCAAGGTAACATGTAAATCAAGTTTCAAACTTCTCCAACGCACCCAAAACCTGGGAAGGATCGAGATACGATCAATAGGAATAGTTCGATTCTCAACCACCACCGGCGTAAGACAAATAACAGACACAGACACACACCTCGTTGGAGCATTTTATTTGAACAAAATGTAAATCAACGACACCTTCCATCTCCATTTGGGGTCGGTTTTGGGTTTGGAAGCAACATATCCTGCTGTGCCGCAACACGCAACAGTAATCGATTCCAAGGTGTTGTTGCGCGAAAATGAATTCAATTTCCATACGTACACACTGAACATCGACAAACTTCGATTTGTGCGACATTTCGGTGTGACTTTTAAGTTGAGATATTCTTGTATACCCCCGAAGGGAGTGGTCCTCCTATATTCACCGCACAACACCGGTGTGCTACTTCGGGTGATCTCCATTGCCGGCCGTATAAATGTCTTCAGAGCACTAAGTGTCAAGGCAAATGGAGCCTCACTTTTTGGAGTCTAGCAAAAACCAACAAACCACCATATGCTTTTATTCGAATCTCTTTGTTATGGTTTGTTTTCATTTTTTTTTTTTTGTGTGTAGCGACCCCGAAACAAATCATAATGACTCTCTTAATTATGATTTGCTTATCAATTTTCTGCTCGCGAGTGCTCGAGTAAACAAATCCTGCTAGGGGTAGATGCAGGCAATCAGCGTTGTCCTCCATTATCATCATTGAGCAACACGGATGAGTTCCAAATCTTCCCGCACGATTCGTGCCCAATCGTTTTCCTTTCTATATTTTTTGGAGTATAACAGATCAGAGGGCACCAAAAAGCAAAACATAAGCAATATCCCATTGACAAAAACTTCCAACTGTGTGATGTCAACATTCGTGGCGCATCAATGGAACAAAATACAGCAAAAAACCGAGAGGAAGAGTCGATAAGGATTTGACACATTTTCAGGTTAGAGCCACATCCTCTACTGAAGCTTCAAAACTTCGGTCCTCTACTGGAATTTTTCATTTAAATAATTCCGCACCCCACGAACGGATAACTAATCAATAGCTCAGGATAGAACTCGTGTGTGGAGATGAAGTTTTTTTTCCCGCATCTCTCAAATTTAATCAAATTTCTAAAGCATTCCATATTGACGGAGCATCTGAGCAAGCTCCATAAGCTTCCGAGGGCTTATCAACGCTCCGCAACGTTAAAGAGGAGTTGATTCTTGATCCGCGAAATTTGAATAATCGCTTTAATATGCACGTTGACAGGTCCATGAATCGGGGGGGGGACTTTTTGGGGAATTTGCCTCTTTAACTATTTGGCTTTTCTCTGCTTTTCTCGCTTCAGGTGTTTCGACGACGAGCAGAAAGCAAGAAGCAGCTATAGATGACTTTGGAGCAAGACACAACCAGTTGGAACTCATCAGAGGCATCGGTGGAGTGCTGATGATTATGCTTCACCATTCGGTTCGGTGTTGTATGTTTATTTGTACAAAACCAACCCTTCTCCAGATGGCAAACGAAGAAGAACAACAACACCATGTGCACCCGCGCTCTCTCTCTCTCTCTTTCGTCGGAGGGTCAGTGTGGAGTGAGCAATCACACACAGACACACACGCGCGGACGCCCAAGATCAATGACCTGAACACGGCACTCGGACTCGAAGATGAAGTCAAGTAAGGTAACGTGCGCCCGCAACATCAACGCGAGAACGCAGCGAACCCCGGCGAAGCAAGAAAGGCGCATCTCGCATTTTGTTCAAGCACCGGGTTATAAATCATAAAAATCACTCGGAAAAAAGGTTTATAAGGGGGGAGGGGAGAAAAGAAAAATCAGGAAAAGTGCACTACCGGGCCTGTGCACGCCTGTTTTGCTCCAACGATACAACCGAAGTCATTCCTCGGGAGTTTGCAATTATACGGAACCAAAAACCGCCTCAACCGCAACACACAAGGGCACAGCAGCAGCAGCAGAAGCGTTACAGGAATTAGAAATGAGTTTTCCCCCCTTTGGGGTTGAAGTTTTTCCGCCCCAAAGTAAGAAGAAAGAAGTAAATGACACTACCAGCTTCCACCAACTGGAACCAAACCGTCCGTACTCGAACGCCTCTCGCTGGCCGTGCTTTGCGCCATGATATGCTTTGTTGATTTTTTGAAAGTGCTACAACATTGCACTGATTTATTCCTGGGTGCTAATAGTGATCTGGTCTGGTGTTTGGGTACACAAGCTTAAAACAGCGTATCAGAAAAGGTGGCGGCTTTGGAGGAAAAAGAAAAGTAGTAAATTGTGTAAAACAAAACTGATTTACACTGCGATTAGAAGGTTAAGTGTGCTTTTGATGTTCCTGTCAGAACTGGGAAAAGGAACCAAATCCCAAGAAAGAACGATGATATATGGTTCTTCATTTGATATGGCAAAATAATAGGTATTAAAGGGAATTCTGAAACCTACAGCTTTCGTTGGAATCAAAAGAATATTGTGTCAATCTGATCTGGAATTCAATTAGTCCTTTTTTAATCTAAAATATTGACCATTTTGTCATATTTAATGAGGCCCACCTTGACAGTTGATTCCTAATCGACAAAACATTCAGCATTTAAGGCAAAAAGAATACAAATAAGCGGCAACATTGGCAGAAGGAATGAAATTATATAAAAACTTCGGAAAACCTAGACAAATATAGCAACCGAAATATGTTGTACAACTCTGATGTCAAAGATATCACAAAATCAACAACACAAAATTGCTCTCAGTTAACAATAAGAAAATAAAAATACGATAGAAGTCTCAAATAATATTCCTATTATTGCGGTATATTCGATAGCTTTAAATTTTCATATTACTGTTCTGTTTGCCTAAAACACTGATCGTTTTGCTTTATCAACTGAGAAACGCCCATAAACACACTCTACACTTCCTATACCAAAAATCGCAACAAATTGAGACACCTGCCGTTAGATATTATAAGCCATAAGCGTTGATCTATGAATGATAATTATCTGTTCGTTCATTTTTGTGCCAAAGTTTCACCACAAACTAGGTGGGGAATTTAAGGCACAACAAAATAAGGAACCAAACCCAAGGATATAATCGCATACACATATTTTTGAAATGATTATAAATTGCTTTTACAAGGTTCCGAATCCAAATTTCTGACGACCCTTATCAACACTTCATCATAGCTCAAAAAAAGGACAACAAAACACGGTCCGGTTCGTCTAGACCTTTTTCCATCGATACACCCAAATTGAGGAGACCATTTCTCGCCCTTTTCTTTTCGATACCCTAATCATACTCTCGTCCCACACACGCAAACACAAGCGAACAGCAGATGGGAAGGATCTAAATTGGCATCGAACTGACTGATACGATATAACCTCAAACATTATCATAATCTGACCATCTGACCAGAGTACGGGTGGTAAAAGTGCTTCCTGCGAAAAACATCCGAAAAACGTCTGAAGTAGATACAACACAAGCACACACAAAAATGGTCCAATTGGGTTTCTTCGGTTAGGGCGAATAATTTGCATACTGCGGATATGGGATACATCACATTATGCTACTCTACAGCAGAAGAGAATAAAAAAACCGGAATCAATAGAAGACATCGTCGGGGTGCGTCCGTACATGGATACAGACGACGCAACACAAATCAGACAAATCGCCTACAAAAAAGAGCGAACGGAAAAACGAATGCACCTCCCGCCGAGCAGCGCCGAGGAAAACGGAACGGAAACCACCTCGGACCCATATAACCACATTCAAATTGAAACATCTTCTTTCTTGACCGCTCGTGCGCCACACGTTGCCGGCGTTCTTGTGGTAACCTTCCGTCGCCCAAGGGGGTTGTTGTGTGGATCTGGACGGTTTCTTGACATCATTTGTCGTTGGGATGCTGCTGCTGCCGCTGATGGTGGCGATGGTCAACGTCTTCAGATTCAATTAGCCGTCCGTTTTCGCTTCATCGTGCAGACAGTGTATCAGCAGTGTGTTACCACGGACAGCCAGAGAGACACCCCGTGAAAGGGACTGCTAAAATGAGATCGCTCACCACAAACGACAAAAGGGTTCCTGGTGTTCATCCCCATCTGTCAGTCTGCTGTTGGATGTACCGCAGGGGTTTGAAGCATAATATTGGCAGCTCTCTTTGTGTCTTTTTTTGCTGCTGTCTACAGGGCGGCGTTTGATCCACTTCAACGTCGAAGATCAATCAAATGCGATAAGCTCAAACAAGATCTATTAGCCATTTTTCCAATATCCTTCCAGTTTTCAGCTGGACTACAAAATATTCGTCCGCTCCTGTGCAATGTGTGAGCCGCTCCTGCGCTTGTATTTATGTTTGTAATTGGAATTGTTGCGGTGGATTGCAGTAAAACCCCGTCGTCGAACGTGTGCACCCATATGGTCGCATACGGTCTACTCTCCCCTACCATATCTCGCTACCCCATATGATCATGACACGACCCACCCCGACTTGATATGGATGACGGGTGGAATGAAAGATGAAAATAAATAAACACGATCATCCACCCTACTTGCCCATGTGTCTTCATGTGGGCATGAAGCTCCGTGTATACCGCGTGTGGACGTAAAAAGTTTATGCTACGTCAAACTCGAGCGCATAATGCGGTTTTCGAGAGGTATGTGTGCAGCAGCAGCAGCAGCAGCAGCAGACTAAATTCTTTCGCCCTTCGCTTCCATCCGGAGCTCATCCCGCTTCTAATCTCCTTTGTTTTCAATCCACAGTTTGCGTTTTCAATTTATGAACCGGGTGGTGTGTACGCAGTCCATCGTTTATTTATCCTGCGCGCGTCCGGCAAACACGGAGGCCCTTTAGTTTGCCCAAAATATTGCCCACTGTTTCCTCCCGCAAGGCGGACGTAGACAGTATTTTTAATTCTTGCCCAATCTCCTGCCTTCTCGGATCAGTCAACTCCACACATCGCCTTTTGCCATTTTTCCCCTACCGACGTGGGTTTGCGGGATATGAGTGTCTCATATTTGGGTCAAACGGTCTTCCAACGCGTCTCCCGGAAGCGGGATTTTCTCTTGGAGCAACATCGGATCGCAGTGGAGACCCCCAACAAGTTTTCGGTCAATATATCGAACGGATGTAAGGCGGCGGTTAACGCACATTGAAATAGATCTGCCCGAGACCAAGGCCTGCCGACTTTCAACCGTAGTCAGAAATTTTATCCTTTTGGAGAGTGTGATTGGCGTCTTCCGAAGGAGTTGAGTTCTAAAACAAAACAAGAAAATAGTTAGCAAACATGATCCGTTTCATAGCGTTATGAGCACGAGAAAATACCAAACCCAGCAGCAGCAACAGCAGCATCCATATCGTGTGCATATGTCTTTCCCAACTACAAATTCTATTTTCAACGTGTACCACGTCTAGACGGTCATAAGCTTCACACACAGCTGGAGAACTCTCCAGCTCAATGCAATTTGCACACCATTCCTCTAGCTGTACACGATCACCTCCCGAAAGTCATAAAATAAAGTCATAAGATCTCACACCGTGCCCTGAGGTCCGTACTGTACCGTGTGTACCGTACCCGATGATTGGGTGCGTTACCTGCGGCGTTGCGCTTTTCGTCAGGGAAGCATAAATCATGTCCCGGCTCGAGGTTTTTGGACGGTAAAAGAGGAACAACATGCGACCAATAATTGCGATGTACCCTTTTGCAAAGGAAGATGCCTGGAGGATCTTTACTTTTCCTCAAGGTGCGACATACATCCAGCAAATGAAGATGAAGGAAATAAATAAATAAACCTTCTTTTTTTCCTTTCGCCACGGTCAGATTTTTTGTTGGTGTATTTTAACAAAGTAAGAATAGAATACGTTTTTGGAAAAAGTTGCTCATATGATGCGCATGTGAGCAATCAGGGAACTACGAAGAAATGATCAATCAAACGCTCATAAATTTAATCGTTCCTTTTTTTTTTACTCCGGTTTTCACTCGATCTCTCAACAACAGCACGCACGCATTTCGTATCGCAACCATACGATCTTGGCTTTGAGAAACCCCCATTCTTTTTTTACGAGAGAACATGATCAATCAGAGAAAAATGCGTTGTTTGCGTTCTTCCCGACTTCTATTTCCACACCCAACTCCCCAGCCAAAAGGGCCAGAATCTCGGAAATCTCTCGGAATGGTTTATTGTGTAGATAAATAAATAAAACATTACACGACGATTTTCGGGAGGGATTTTTGGAAGATGATTATGGCCCCCGGGAGGCTTCTGAGTTTCGGGAGCAAATCTTGATCGGAAATCTGATGCTCATTTGAAAGGTTTCAGGTTTATTTTTGGGGGGGGATGCAAATGGGTTTGAAAATCAATTTTATTTACGCCCCTGTTAAGATCTTGGATATCTCACAGAAGGATGAGGTTAGGTTTTGCCAGGATCTCTCCTTTATCTGAGGCCGTGTGTGATTGTATCCGAAGTGGAACGACCTGCTCTTTAAACAGAACGTATCTCGTTGTGTGTGAATTAACCATAAACGACGCGTTTCAAATCGATCGTAATTCTCCAGCTCAAAGAAGCGGGAACCGGTTTTCTACACCAGCAGGATCACAGCAGAACGGAAAAGAGAAGACTTGGAAGTCCTCACAAGAATAAAAAACGAACTGGATGAACACCAAAATCAAAACATTACTCCCCTGTTTCTTTGCGTTGCTGGTTTTCCGTGTCCGGGACATTGCGTTCTATCGGGGCTTCCTGAAGTACCTGTCTACTCGCCCCAAAAAAAAAAAACTCAAGACATAGGAGACACCGAGAGGAGGACAGCAGCAACCCTATCCACCAAATGCGCCCTTCTTCTAATCTTTCAATTTGAATAATAGAAGAACACACACTCGGAAAAGGAAGAGAATTTCCTGCTTGAAGGAATCTTGAACCGAAAGAACTCCACCACTCATCAGAGAGTACATAATCCACTTGAATAATTGACCAAAACCACCTCAACACGAACACTGCATGGCGGCGGACGAATGGATGAACTAGAGAGAAGCGACCGACGTGTCGAAGGAACGAAGCAGGAAGAAGAGGATCACGCGTATCACAACATAATTTCCAATTGGCTTTTGGAGGGTTTTGGGACGGGAGAGAACTCCCGGAGAAGCAAACCGCATTAACCATCACGAATAAGGTTAGACTATGAAAAGTGAACGCAGGAGTCAGAAATCCTTCCCCAATTCTAGCCTTAATGATCTTTGGTTATCGTGAAGATCCTGCTGTTGATGACGTTGGTCAGTTGGTTTGATGTTGTTGGCTTCCAAATTTCGTTGGTTTCGGGAACTGTCATTCTGGAACGCTTCAGAACTCGAGCGCTCCAAAAAAAAAACGTACGCACGCACACAACACCGCGCGACTATATCGATCGATCGATGGTGCGTATACACAGCGGCCTGTGTATCGGGTGTTACGCGCGTATTCCCTTTGCGCGGCTTTTATGTTCCGTGTTCTCCCTTTTTTCCCAATAATGCTGCCCCAATACTACGCCACGTTTCTCCGGTTGAACGATTATGATCTGTTCCCGGTGTTGTATTTTTTTTTTGCTTTTGCCCACACTCATTTATGTTTCAATGCGTTTATGCTGCTCGTTCGCCTCTTTTTCCATTCTTCTTCTTTTCTCTCTTCTCCATCACGATGACAGCAATAAAACGCTGAACAACAACGTTGAGAACATCGGATCGACATAGCATTATCTTCTTTTATCATACTTCTTCTTTCGCTTTTCACTGTGCGTCTCACTCGCACGTTCGTGGTGCGGGATCCGGTAGAATTAATCAGGCGCAGAGTGTTACGCACACACACGATATTCACACAAACACAAAGGAGGGCTGCTAGCGCGGATCGCGCGAACATCGACGATTGTCGTCAATTATTGATGAAATTAACACAACCTTATACACCGGATGGGAAAGACGTTTTCCTTCTTGTTGTTTTTGCACCATCACCATCGATGATCATCATCATTCTAAAGCATTTGCGCGGCCTTCGATCATTTGCGACGATCGGTCTACAGGCAACCACATCACCACTACGAGACTTCGATGGAGGGTTTTGGGACGGGAGAGAACTCCCGGAGAAGCAAACCGCATTAACCATCACGAATAAGGTTAGACTATGAGAAGTGAACGCAGGAGTCAGAAATCCTTCCCCAATTCTAGCCTTAATGATCTTCGGTTATCGTGAAGATCCTGCTGTTGATGACGTTGGTCAGTTGGTTTGATGTTGTTGGCTTCCAAATTTCGTTGGTTTCGGGAACTGTCATTCTGGAACGCTTCAGAACTCGAGCGCTCCAAAAAAAAAAAACGTACGCACGCACACAGCACCGCGCGACTATATCGATCGATCGATGGTGCGTATACACAGCGGCCTGTGTATCGGGTGTTACGCGCGTATTCCCTTTGCGCGGCTTTTATGTTCCGTGTTCTCCCTTTTTTCCCAATAATGCTGCCCCAATACTACGCCACGTTTCTCCGGTTGAACGATTATGATCTGTTCCCGGTGTTGTATTTTTTTTTTGCTTTTGCCCACACTCATTTATGTTTCAATGCGTTTATGCTGCTCGTTCGCCTCTTTTTCCATTCTTCTTCTTTTCTCTCTTCTCCATCACGATGACAGCAATAAAACGCTGAACAACAACGTTGAGAACATCGGATCGACATAGCATTATCTTCTTTTATCATACTTCTTCTTTCGCTTTTCACTGTGCGTCTCACTCGCACGTTCGTGGTGCGGGATCCGGTAGAATTAATCAGGCGCAGAGTGTTACGCACACACACGATATTCACACAAACACAAAGGAGGGCTGCTAGCGCGGATCGCGCGAACATCGACGATTGTCGTCAATTATTGATGAAATTAACACAACCTTATACACCGGATGGGAAAGACGTTTTCCTTCTTGTTGTTTTTGCACCATCACCATCGATGATCATCATCATTCTAAAGCATTTGCGCGGCCTTCGATCATTTGCGACGATCGGTCTACAGGCAACCACATCACCACTACGAGACTTCGATGCGTCTCATTACCAACTACCCGGAGACAAATCAATTTCAAGGTAGTTTTAACACGCCTTTGCACACGATCACGATTCGTAGTTATCACGAGACCACCATAAATGCGGACCTCCATAGCACGTCACCTAAGGAGAGGCATCACACGCTATTTGTTGCCAACTTTCAACAAAGAACATTACACGATCGCCGTTAGAATCGACCACATTTACAAAACAGCACCGAAAAGGCAAGGTCGACCAGTAGAGCACAATAGAATTGCGTTTGCTTTTTGGCTACGCAACACACACACACAATACACAAGAACTCGATCATTTCGAGGAACCACTTGAAGCCACGATCAGAACGCGCTTACACCGCATTCTTCTAAGCAAACACACGCAACGAGCTCTCTACAAATTGGATTCTTTACAAGGTTTGCACACTATTTCTTCACCAACATACAACACCACTGTACATGAAAATCGCATGAAGTAGTAGAGCATTTTACCCGCTTCTATCCGTCGTAAATAAAGCCACTTTGAACACCAAGAAAAACAGAAAACGCGTGACGAACAGCCGGACGACGCTCGCCGCGACCGTACGCAAGAAAAATAAGAAAGCGAATAAATGTGTACGACGCGCGTTTGGTGCGGTGTAGCTCGCTGTACTGGAATTGTGACCAGCGGCGAGTCCCATAGTGCAGGGGTGAGCAAACCGGCACCATTGGGTACGAGAGAGAGAAGCTCCGCCAATTGATTCTCTCATCGAAATATAAAGTGGTTTATTCAATTATTTTGTTTTTAAACTTAATAACTGAAATTCTTTTACAAGTGTATTTGGTATAACACCTCACAAAATGAGTGATTTAGACATTAAATTCAATATTCGTTTATATTATAAATTGGAGTTTTTCACCACTGCCTGATCGCAGCAACGCGAGAGAAAAGCAGCATGATTCTCTCTTGAACATGCCGTCTTCCTTACACTCATCGAAATTCGAAGCAGTGGCGTCAACCCATCTCTTTCTCTCATTCGTGTTATTCGAATAGAAACGACAAAAGAGAGGTTCTGTTTCTCTGAATCGAACTCGCATTGTATTTAGAAAATATTGCACATACACTGTGATGTGCTGCTGCTTTACCAACACAATCACTCCTTGTGCTTGCTTTTTAAAAACATTGCCCTCTGTTTTGCCAGCAACTGCTGTTTTTTGTTCTTTACACGAGCTATTTAAATAATTAACGATATATTGGTGCATGTCAAATTTCGTTACCCATTTGTCCCCACACCGGACTAATATTATCGAATTTTATTATTCTTTAATAACGCATAGTGGAAAGAATTATATTCTGGGCTAGGTCGTTGGCGCTGCGATACAATGCATCATATTTTAAGCACCCCCAAGGCAACGGCAAAGAAAGGAGCTTTTTCTCGTCCGTCTAGACAGCGCACAGACACTGCTCACATCCTTTTGATAGAAAAGTATGCATTTTCCCTTCTGGTTCCCCATTGTTCACCGGCAAACGAAAGTGGGAAGCAAAAATTAAAAGCCATCCTTTGTCGTTTACGCGAAAATGGTGGAAAAAAGGCTGGGAATGAAAAACTATCGCCGAGAGAATACTCTACCAGCTTTTCCGCAATTCGGCTTTCTGCCACACGGCCACCAATACTACTGCTGTGGAAAAGCGTTCGTTTTGCGGGTTCGAAAAGTTCGACAATTTATGCAACACGTTCAAACGATGGTACGTGCGGGCGAGGATGTCCGTTTCGGGATTTCAACACAAACTAGTAGAAGATGTCGAATAGAGAAGAAGGATTCTTTTCGAATTTTCGGTGTTGTATGCGAACAAGAATAGCTAAGAACAGCTGGAAAACGAGAGATTGTTTGCAGTTCAAGTGTCAACGACTCTTGGTGATGGCGACTGCAGTTCTAGGTGCAGTTTGCAAATGGAAACTCCGGATGTACCACATTCCGTTATCTGACTTGCAGTCGGTTGAAAAAGAGCGTTTTTATTGGAAGTTAAAACTAATTTGCATAATCTGTACGTAGATCTGTACAAGCTTTAAAGCGCATGTTCTGAGCTACGTAACAAAAGAATGTAATCCACCACTAAAAGCAGTACTTCGTGCAATGTATCACTTATACAACCCGCGAAGGCTATAAACTAAGAAACGGCCGTTTTGACGGCTATCTTCCTATCGTATAAAAGAGGGCAAAGTTGATTTTCCACTGATTTTGCACATGAAAAATCAATCTCTACAAATCCTTACCTTTAATGTGGCGGACGCAATCGGGAGACTACCAGAGGAAAGGTAAAAGAAGTGCTAGAAAGCAACACAACGGCACGGCTGGTAGTGGCTGGTCTTGATGTGTGTGAAAAATAGAACGAACAGCAGTTAGATACAGCAGTCGGATGGTAGGAATACGAATGAAACTATTAAAGGGTAGTTTTATGTTATCTCTACCCTTGTAGCATACACTGATGTACCATTTTTCCAGCTGGCGAAGAAAATATATTGTTCGTACGATGCACATTGTAGTTGGAAGTGTTCTGAGGTCAACATTTGTGCCATAAAACCCCTTTTTTTTATTTAATAACAATCTTGATAATTTTTACTATTTTAAGGTTCGTTGAAACAATCTATTTTCTTGTGTATTTACCGTCATGGGAAAATAAAACATTCGTAAAAGAAAAGTTCGCCATCAAAGACAAAATAATTTGCTCCCATAGTTCATCCGTAGCTCGCCTTGCGTCTTTGTGTGAGTGGTTGTATTAGACCGCCGTTAGATAGGACAGATCTTTGTCCGTATCGTATCTTGTCCGGGCAAAAACCCGTCCCGGCTCCTTCCAGCCTACCCACACAACCTTAATTCTACGCTATCAGCAAAAGATCGCGTACGGCCCGCAGCATCGACGAGCAGTGCTTCGTACGTGAGCGGCAACTGCAATTGTGGATAGTGGAACTATGTGTTTTTATGTTTGCCTGTTCCTTCCCTTCGGACCCACTCTCCTGCTCCACGAACGCTCCCACATGTGCAACATATTCTACACCAAACCGGCACCACAATTGCTACTTGCTGTTGCAGCAGTAAGGGCAGCATGGCTTGATGTCTTGCCGCGAATATGCACGGTAGCGAACCAGCATAGCACCGTGAGAGGCCTGCGGGTGTGTATGTGCGCGCGATTCATGCTCGCGCCCTCGTGACACACACTCACCACGGGGTCACACCGTTCCTTGCATTCGATCCGAGCAGCATTTTCGTTATGCTGGCAGATTGTTATTATGCTGCCGTTTTTTTTTTTACTTCTTCTTCTAATGCCTACACCGCCCGCCCGGATACCAAACAGTGGCGGTACTGTCGAAGAATGCATCACCCAAAACGCACAATTTGCTACGGAGAAAGTGGTTGGTGTGTGTTGGGAAAACTGGGTATCAGGTTAACGGTAAACAAGCCATAAGATATGAGAGGAAAAACGAGAGCCCTAACTTACAATGTGCAGTTTAGGGAGGTGTGATGAAGATCATCAATCAGCAGCAACGTTCGACAACGTCTTTAAATAGTTTTCCCATTGTTGATACAATTAAATGGCCTCATTAAGTGAAGATTTCTATTCAATTCGAGACGGGAGGGAGCAGTCGATTGAAGTGCATACTAATCAGCCTACAAAAAGTAAGATTGATTCGTTCATGCGTATTAAATGTTGATGTACACTGCGTGCAGTTTCTTTACAGTTGCTTGTTTAGGTAAGACATGTTGGCTGAAGTTGGCTACAGAGCTACGAGTGTTCAGTAGAAATTGAGTTTAACAAGAACTTTTCTCAAGAGTACGCCGAGAAGTTATTCTTGCAATAGAAATCCAAAAATTTCGTGGATAACCTGGTTGACAATGCGAAACTTTAATAGACGCAACTTTAATAGTTTTAATAAAAAAAAAAAAACAATTTAAAATTTAAAAAAGCTTCTAAATAGTCTAAAGCGTCAGATCAAGCTGACTATAAGCAGAAGATAATCCATGTTTTAGTCAATAATGAGCATTCCAGGACGTCTAAGCTTCTGATCTGTCAGATTTTCAACTCCTGGGTAATGCAATAAAGCAAGTTAGGCGACTAGGAGCCCTTTAAATAACTTAGCCCTTAGACCAGGGCCTTTAGTCCATAGTAGACGAGGACTCTTAGATTCTTTTAGACAACTAAGCCTCTTTAGACAGGGAGGGAGCCCTTAGACTAGTAGATTCTTCAACTAAGCCTATTTAGACAGGGAAGGCCTGCTGCACTATGCTAGAGGAAAACATTACACAAATAAAGATTAGTTTAATAACTCTGGAGTCGAGTAAACTAGAAGCGAAATAGAAGAACATTTCAAGACATTTAAAAAAAACCCAAAATTTGATGTTCAAAGGTCTGAAAACGCTGGAATAGATTTTAGTAACATAAAGCTTAGCATTCAAAAACCCTTATCACTATCCATATATCAGGGTGCCTCCATAAAAACTGGACGTAGTGTAAATACACTCATAAATTACTTTGGATTTGCGGACTCTTCAATCGGCATAAAAATTTGTGATGAAACATGGCAGCTTCACGATCGATAGTTCATTAATGTACCAACTTACCCACCAACGGTTCGTGTTTTCCCATGACAAGCGTGTCTACTACGGTCGATCGGAAAGATGCGCTCATATCAGAAATGCAACTAGGGCAGAGCAAATACTCACCTGAAAAGAAAGACAAAACGAAACATTAGATTAAATTTCATACCGAGCATTAATTAGATGATGATGTTTTTGGAGGCATTTTTATACGCAGTGGGTACTACTTTCTACTGGCTTCATAATTTCCAATGATCGTGGATCGCAACGGCAACCACACGGGGTACCCGGTAACACGATCGCCAAACCAGCGTGATTCGTTAATGGAGTTAATTTACTACTATCGAAAGCTTACCCGCAGCTGTACGCTGCACGCAACGGTGAAAGAGGCACAGACACGGACAAGGTGTTTGTTAATTTGAAATCTAAACTCATCGCTTTTCACCTCATACCCGGTGGTGGTAGTGTGCTAACGATGTTGACGACATTACCTGTATCTTGTTATCGTTCGATCGATTTACGATCAACGCGAAGCAATAGTGCACTGCGGCGTGAAGCGTTTGACGTTTGAATGCTACCATTTGACATTTCGCTGCCCGCTTTTACTTGTGTCGTTTTTTTTTGCGCACACAGAGAAACATTCCACAAAATCCATTTTGACAGCGTTGACAGCGACGTTAAAGCTAATCAATCATTCGCTGGCCCGCAATGGGCGCTCTGCCGTCCTGCTTGCCTTTCGTATCCTGGTCACGGCACCAAACCGTTTTTTTTTTTGCTGCTTGCCAAAAACGACCTTGTGCGGCAGTTTGACAAGATCTGTGGTGCCGGTGGTGGTGATCGGTTTGCAATAATTCGGTTAAAATATAAAAGCGATTTTATGGAGAGCGTGCGCGGCGAGCTTGAAAGCTTACCGAGCGATGCCCGAGGGCTACTACCGCCGAGGCACCGGTCGGCTAAAGTCACCAAATTTGATTAGTGGTGGACGTTTTGTTTGTGTTTTCTTTAAACCCTTTTGCGCTGTCCGTTACCACGTGCGATCGACACGTTGCGCAACCGGCATGTTTCGATGGTAGTGTAAACACGGAACTGCGAATTTTGTGTGTGGCCAAGAGCACACTTTAGAGCGTTTTTGTAGAAACGATTCCATTGTTCCCTTCGCTCTGTGTGAGTGTGTATTTAGGCAAACACTTATCACATTTGCTGGTGATCTTTTTCTTTTCTCGAGGCGCCATCAAATTGCGGAAGTGTTGCCCCAAAAATGGATATCCAACGCCGGGTACGCTTAATGATGTTTGGAATGCTCGAGCACGCACAAGGGGGACCAGGTTTTTGGTTTCGTTTGATTCGAGGGGTTCGCGCTTTTTCATCTCTCGTCTAGCTAGAGAACGTGAACTTCAAGATCTCTCGGTACCGTAACCGTGCATCACGCTTGTCACACGGCCGGAAAGGCATACGAGACAGATTTGCCGGTAATTGTGTCCGCGATTCGGCAATTATTTACAGCTTACGGTCAATATTGTGATGCGCACCGTATTTGGATGTTTGCTTTTTCTCTGGGGCCGGCAGATTGTCCCATAAAAGGCGTTAAGTGCAATAAATTGTAGCTGCTGCATGTATCGTTCCAAAAAGTTGGGATCGTATTCTTGGATGACAGCTTCAAAAAAAAAGGTGCCACTATTTCGCACTCCAATTTGCACATTTTCGCACATAAATAAAGCGAAGTTTTTGAGACATTTTCGGGTTTTTGGAAGTTCGATTATGAAGAATTCGTTTCGGTCGTGCGTATCAAGATGTATTGATTTGAAGTAATTGCAGCTCCCATTGCATATTCTGCTTATGTACACAAAGGAAAACCCGTGCAAATTCGTCATTATTTATTTCTTCCGTGGGGAAAAAAAGGTGGAATTTAATTTAAAATTATTAAAAAAAGGAAAGTTTCACCTCCTTAGCAAAGTGGAGTTCCCCTTAATGAGCGACACCGATAATAAAGTCATTTCATCACGCGGACTGGATCATTCGCTGGCGGATCGCGAACGAACGAACGGACGACGGCTGCAATTTACAAATAATCCAACTCCCTCTACCCAGTTCGGCCGGAGCTCCATTTCGCTGTGCGAAAGATATTGTGGCGCTAAAGCGTGACTTTACGGTTTTACGCAAATCGGACGCGCGTGGCCTCGCCGAAAAAGGTGAAAAGGTTGGAATAAATGCAAATTGACTGCCTAGTTTTTGTTGGTTTTGTTTTGCAGACACACAGCGGTCTCCGGACATCCACCTTTCACCGACCTTTTCGTGAAATGGTTGCCGAGGGAGAGCTAGTTTTCCGGCTAGTCCATCCCACCGCTTTGGTGGACACGGACCCCGTTCATATACGGGAATGATCGATAGCTCCACTTCTATCTGGCCCGTGCTTCGATAGAGCGTGTGTTCCGCGTACGCATAATTTGCTGTCCTGATCGTGACCGCGAAGCCTTTCCATTTCGTTGGCGAGCGGGGTCGCCAAGTTCGCGACTCTAGAATATCGCGACATTTTGTCCAACCGAGATAATGGTTCGCGTTCAGCGTGCAGCAGACTAGCTGTTTACATCCCTTAAGGGTGATTTCGGTGTAAAACCTTGTTTTCTATCGCTCCGTAACATTGCACCAAGAACGCAAAGGCAAAGGGTGGAATCACCGCGACACTTTGGCCGAACGTGGCAAATTTTCCGCGAGTTTGTCATGAAATATGCATGTTGCTTTTATTTTTTCCACCTTTCTCTTGGCACGCGGGTCGTGGTGCACGGCGCAAGAGTCACGGTTTTTGGTGCGCTACATGGAAGTTGCAACCACGCGACACAAAGTCACACTCTTGAGGTCTCCCCGGCTCGAGAGTTTCGTAGACGGGCACGTTTCGCACGGTCAGAAACACAAGCAGCAGAGCAGAGAAGGTGTGAAGATGACATCGTATGAAAATTGTCGACATTTTCCCCCTTTTTTTTTGTTGGAGAAACACGAGAACGAGGTAAGAGTTGCTGGTGTCTTTGAGCACGAAGACATGTCTTCCCTTCTGTATCATAATCTTACAACATTGACTAGCTCTGTTTCACACTCAGCCGAGAGTCTTCGCGTTTTTGTGGTTCTCGTTGGTTCTCCAAAGATGCAATGCTGTGGATGTTGTACAAGCTGGAACACAAAGCTTTGTACAAGTCCCTGGCAAGCTGTGATTGGTGTGACTAAAGAACAGCAATCATATCACAATCTAACACACCAACAAGCAAGCAAAGATAAGAATGTTCTCAAAGCGTTAGAAGACCTATCACAACGTTGCCATGTACTGCACTCCAAACAAAGTGTGACCTTCCACAGGCTCCTTTGGCGAGTCATTCACGGTCACCGTTTGCAATTACGGAGCGTACTGCATCCTAATGGTGTGCGCCCGAGATGATGCATAATTAATGTTGACCGATATAAGGTGGGGAGACGACCTCACCACGGTCGTGTAGTCGTGAGAGAGATTTTCCTAAGGCCATTATCGAGACCTCAACCGTTTGATCATTGCATCCCATTGCAGCGTGGAAGATTGATCGATTGCCACGAGGGTGAACCGATCCGAATCTATGACCTCATACGCCTTCTCGAGCATACCTTTACCTACATCGACCGGGTGACTTTTGATGTCATTAATGTGAGACTGGTGAAGCATTGGACGAGCGCAAATTCGTGAATGAAGCAACTAAAAGTACACAAGAGTAGTTAGTTTTGTTAGATTGCCGTAGGGGCCCTAAAAATAGTTCAGTAAATGAGTTCGGCATTCGAAAGGAATTCACACCACGCCTAAAGAAGGAACGGTTGAGACACTGGAAATACCGAACCCCCGTAGCCGGGTCTTTCTTTGGCTGTGGCGTTAATTCGGATGATCTGTAAGGTTTGTGGCATTTGTCATCTGTCGTAATGCTGTGCCAAAATTAGCATTTCATATGCCAAACCGTTTCGCATACAGTGGAACATATTTCTGTGCGTGCGACATCGGGAATGGCGTAAGGTGCAGTGTTTCATAAAATGGAATTCGATAGAGTAGAAGAATAAGAATTTGGATTTAAAAATTATTTAACTGTGTTCAGAGTTTTTTCGTGCCTATAACGCCTGTTAGTATGCAATTCGAACATTTTTAAGGGATTTTATTTTTCTATTTTACAACAAGTTATGAGAGTCTTATTTTACCATCCAATGTTGAATTATTCTCATCTCTATTCCCTTAAAAAATGAAAAAATAACATGTTGCATACTTTCGGGGGACTTGTTCCCAATAAAAAATCCCAATAGTTTTCTTCTGTAATTTAAAATTAAAACGAAATTATGGATTTTTTTTAATTGAGAAAAAACCGTGACCTTTCTCTCTGGACATTTAAGACTTCATTCAACAGCTTTCCCGCAACGAAGACCGTTTACTAACCGATGCGTCATTTGATATCTAATGTGTACCTCTTTTCAAACACAGCACATAGATGTTTCCCTCTTCCATCTTTTTAATCTCATCCCATAGCAGAAGGCGATGAAACCTTGCCGAGTGCGCTTATGTACATGTCTTCATCATAAGCAGCCGATGGGTCGGGGCGAACTCGACTGAAAGATCCTATCACATTACATTAGAGAAACAGGTGCATCCCGCTGGGTGCAACCCAGGGACCGCTCACACCACGAGGCGATATAATGTACGCGCAATAGCCCGGGCGGTAGTTTCTTTGCGACAACGATGCGCCAGTCGCCTAATTTGCAGCGAAAACTCTCCACTGCGTTGTTACACGTACCGGTGGATATGGAGATGTAGCGAAGCGAGATGAATTTGTTAGCGCTGATGAAAGGTGTCGCACAGATACGTGATCGATAGGAGGAGATCTCTTCGGGGTGTTTCCAATCGAACGTGGAGGGTTAGATTAGATTGTGATTAAATTTACTAAACGATAGAAATAGTCAAGCTGTGCAGCAGGATTGATTAGATTTATCCCAGACACATGCATATGGTGCAGTCATCCATAGTCTTCGTAATGAATTTACCATTTTCCATAATTTTCAAAAGTATAATTCTCCACCCAGATGTCTATAAAAATGTAAATTCCCATTACATGTCCAGATTGTAGCTTCGAGCTGCAACAGGCATACCCGGCATAGCATAAACATCATAAACCAAGAATCTTGCCATCGCTTTGTTGGAGGCGAAAGCAATCAAATGTAGGTCAACGGGAGCTCTCCCACCGAGTGCTCCACCTTCGGGCGATGGGAAGAATCTGTGCAATCTGGCGAGGAAAACAACGGCTACGATTTTCCACGCAACTGCACGCTGAATTGCGGTCGAACAGTGACAGGACGCTGGAGCATACGGTGGAAATAAAAGTCTGCAAAAGCAATCACCGAGACCGAGGGAACGCATCCAACGCAGTGTGAAATGCAATCTCCAGCTCGATGCTATATGAGCAGAGGAGGTTTTTACTATCGGAAGCACTGGAACGACCACGCTCACTAACGAGCACTAATATGCACCAGCCGAGCAGCACAATATGGGGAAGCTAATGTTTAAGCCATTTCGGTTTCCCATCAACAGCAGCTGCTGCTGCTCGAGTGGGACAGCTTACTAAACGGTCGATAAAATCACTGTGGGGTGTGCTTTGATTTGAATCGCGTTGGAATTATCTGCGCGAAAAAAAAACGAAGCGTGATGACACGATCCATCAGCGGAGATTAATATCGCACGGTCGATCCTTTTTAGGGAGATCGCTTGGTCGTGAGACAATCGTGAACTTTTTTTTCGTGTTGTTACTGATGTAAAGATAGGTGAGCTTGAAGAAGTGAGGTGTTTTGATTTTCGGAAAACCACTCATGCTGGTGCAGACAACAGATGTCAGAAGTTCAATGGTACTTGTCGGTATGCTCGTTTTTCGTCCCCTTCAGCTTCAATGACAGACACCCTAACAAGAAAATCGATCATTTAAGTCAACCAACGACAACACCAATTTTCCACTCATTTGTCAGCGGAAGTCTAGCGCAAAGCCGGAGGAACAGGTTTGACATCGAGCAGGAGCAAGAGTTCCCGAGAACATGTAAAATGCAAAAAGACTACAACCCCGGAACGGGTATTATTGAAGGATTATCGGAAACCCGTCTAGACTGGGGCAGTTTCTGGTAGTCCGGAAGGACAGGAGGCTTATGTAACGATTATCTGTCACAACAAACCCGATAGCGGCAACAGGGAGTGCTGATTATCTTCACCATACTTGACACACGACTCGGTGTCAGGTTCTCTGGTACGAAAGGCAAAGAATATAGAAGGGGACATTTTTGGCACTGCTCCAGGAATGTCTGTGATGAGAGTGAGAGCACAAAAAAGGCTCATGCTGGAAATAAACGAGACATGTTGTACAGCACTTTATAGCCCAACGTTTCATTGACATGTCTGTCCTATGTCTCCCGAAGTCCTGTGTGTCGAGCTTGCTCGAGGTTAGTGACGTACATAGTTTCCCACACTCACTGCCAGCAACAGGTCAACTGTACGGCAACAGTAAGTGGACATCCGAGCGAAATGATGCGATTATTTATAAAACTAAAACTTATCGTTATCCGCGACCACTTTCCTTGGCTGAGATCTTCAAAAAGGCTATTTCGGAAAAGGCACACCGTTATCGGATCGGATGGTGGCCAATCATTACGTGAAACCCCGCTAATGGGAAGACGGAGAGAAATCATCGACATCCGACAGCGATTATGGGTCGCCGTGCGCTGGGAACACTGCAACACGCTCGGTGCACTTGAAAGTTGCAGATGATTTGACGTGAAAGTGGTGACGTGCATCGGGATGATGGCATCGTTTCGCAGTCTTCGGGGTACGTCTTTAATTGAACGCCATTAGAGCTTTGAAGTCTCTCGCTCAACGCAGCTTAAGCGAACTTAACACCCATTTAAAGTTCGAATCATCGCTCATATGTCCAGCAATTTAGAAGGGAACGTTTTGTGATCATTACTGACTTGCCAACGGAGTACCTGCGATCACGTCCGAGCGTGATCACCCGCTAGAGGGCGCAGCGAAGCGCATAAAGTTGTCTAAGTGGCTCGATTTATCATCCCGAGCTCGCCAATCGTCAAGACAGGTTACAAAGTGTGTGCTGGGATTAGGGTTTTTGCGTAGGGTAAGCATTAGGTTGCACCCTTTCTTTGGAGTGGGGATAATCCGCAATCGCCACTTCCGGAATGTAGGTCAACCGGCAGATGCCTCGCTCGGCTAAAAACGGCACTTTTCGGGCACTCGGGTGACTTCGTGGTGGCGACGTTAGCTCCCTTAGCGAGCACCGAGAGTCATCATAATGCACCGTCGGCACAGAATTCCAACCACCTCCAAAAAAAGGGTTGGTCTTCGGGGGCTGTGTCCTGAACCTCCGGTCTGGTAAGGTTCCGATCAAAGCGGTCAGTTTGCCGGGTGTGTTAATTAAACTGTTTGTGAGCAGAGTGGAAACATTTAAGCCAACATACGGTGTGAATTGAATTCATTGAAAACCAAACCACCGTCAGCCACCCAGGTGGTGCAAGGGCCTCCAAAAAAAAAAAAAACAAACTACACGGCGGAGCTGGGAATGGCAGGAAACCTTGAATAATCCGTTTCGACATTGGGCCATTAAATTCATTTACCCTGCCGTACCGTGTGTGGCAGTCGTGTTGAGACAAACAGATCACCTCATTGTACACGTTGCCCAACACGGTGCAGCTGTACGTGATGTCTAGGTCGGAACGGTCGTAATGAGAGCATCATCGGAATAGGGAATCATGAAACAATATTTTTCATTCATTCAATTCAATTCCCCGATGCAGCTGGGGACACACATATAAAGTGCAGCCTGTTTTATTCCCAGCAGCAAAAACCAGGGGCCATTTGCAAAGCAACTCCAAGAAGGAACATTATGGAGCATCATCGTGCTGTCCTCGATTCCGTTCTGCCCAGAAATGGGCGAATACGCAAGGAAGATGCAGGAAGCTGACCAAATGGAATCTTTCTCAAGTTTGCCTCTTTGCCGCTGGTTCAACCTCCCTTCATCTGACAGCATAACTCATCGATAGCCATCGGTATCGGTAAAGATGGCTGCAACTAACTCGTTTTGTGTCCTTCATAAAACATGAACCTCGGTCCACAGGAAGCACGCAAACGCGTTCGCAAACGAATGACCGTTATAGTGACATTATCAGTGTCACCGTGTGTATGCGGCTGTTCACAACTCTTCCCAGCCTATCGCGTGCCTTTTTTGACGGATGCCAATACCAGATGCCTCGCTCGGCTAAAAACGGCACTTTTCGGGCACTCGGGTGACTTCGTGGTGGCGACGTTAGCTCCCTTAGGGAGCGCAGGAAGCAGCATGGGCACAATGCACTTTGACGAAAGTATGCAGCCCGCGTGTAGCGTAGTAGTAGCATCCCTTATATGGGCTTTATGTCTAATGCTAGCAGCTCTGCGGTGGAATGAGAAGTGGCCGTTAAATGATCATACCAAGGGGGACTTGGATGGCAAGCGGTAGGAAGCGTTGAAGGGTGCAAAAAAATGCGCGATTGTGCACGTTGCGTTGTGTGCGATGTGAATTGATCAATGACATTTATGGCCGGATACAAGCGACCGATGCACGTACATATTGGTTACAGAGCGCATTTTTCTACTACGAAGCAGGAGGTGCATTATGTGAAGCTGCAACCTATTTCTTGAGAAGCGAGTTGTGTCTCTCAGGGATAACCGCAGTAAGTGCTCCAGTGGGAAGAGAGCTCCACCACACAAACTCGGCTTAGAACGTGGCGTCAGTCATGAAGCGTAATAGCGTGAGTGATAACGGTACGGTGAGTTGTGAGTTGTGTGATAAGGCGGCACGGGTTCGATTCTAGCTGAGATGCGGAAATCGTTTCTCGAGCGATTTTAGCCCACGATTCAAATTGAGACCATAATATCTTGTCAAATCTCAACTAATATTCGATTAGGTATCCTATAAATTATTTTTTAAGCCAAGCAGAACACTCATTACCACCAGAAGCAAATGATAAACCTATATTAAACACAAAGACAGACGCCACTAATGACAATTTTGGAGATTATTGTGGCGAACCGACTTATGTAAAATCCCATTCCAATGTGCCTCAATCCACCAGCAACCCTAGCGTGTCATGTGTAGTAATAGGAACACACGGGGAGATAGTGAAACATATTGCCCCACATACTACCACAGACTGTGCCTATCCCTAATTCTTGCCCAGACTTAACGAAATAATGATAAGCTCTCTCGACGATTTATGACCGAAGTGGGCCAGCGTACGAATGCTGTTTTTTCCCCGACGCTACGCTGCAGCATCAACTCAAGTGGAACCTCAAAGGATTACGAAAAGAAAGCATTCTCCCCATATTGGGAGGACAGTCTCATAAAGCGGGAATTGGAAGGAAAAAAGATCTTTCGCTACATTTGGGTAAGCCAATTCTGCAACCACGACCGTCTCGGGAACTCCCGGGTCTCTCACTCGAACAGATTCCAAAGTGCTAAATTAAGCATTCACAGAAATCAAAGACTCGGTGTGTTTCTGGACACTTCAGAGCACTAACCACTCGAGATGCAGATAGGTCGAGATGGAATGATAGATGGAATTGATTTCATAACACACACCGAACCAGGGATGTGGGTGGATTCCGATTTCGACGAGTTTGTTGTTATGCTTTTACATTCGTTGAACCGTCAAGAATCCAGCGTGGTGTTTAGAATTCCGTTGCATGAGTTTTCGGTTTGGCGATATTCAATATTTTGACCACGCCCAGCTCAAGCGGTTCTCGGTGAGTAGTTGTGCAATTGCAAACTGACACCGATACTATTGTGGGATCGAAAAAGAAGATAGAAATTAGATATTTGGAGTTTATTTTACTAATTCGATATGAAACGGGAAGATCTAATTTCGCGATAGTAACGAAGGCTGCACATTCAATCACAATTCCAAACCGGGCGGTATGCTTTGGCGAATGAAAAACTAGGACGAAGAGCGCTACAACTTTATGCCAAAACATTAATCAATCATAATTTCCATCGCAGCGGTTGTAATAATACTAGCGGGCAGCTGGTATGTAGCTGGGTATTGGCATTTGGTCCTGGGGCATCAGAATCGTCCAGGGATGAGCAATCGTCAGAAATTTAGTCAGTGATTATATTTAGTAGTCATTTTATGTATTTGTTTCTAACTGGAATTCAATATTTGGATGATTTTCATCAAAGAATTTGAAAATTATGTTCCTTTAAGAGTGCTCTAAAGTTTTGCCAGAGCTTTTCGGGCTAGTACTATCATTCTAGACCATTTAAGATATTCGCTTTTTTATATGTTTTTAAAATATTTGGACGATTTTAACGACCGAGGCGGCCCGGTGGTACATGCGTCAGCGGATCTTCACAATTTTAATGACAATTTTTTAAATTGTACATGAAAAAAGTTAAATTTGGATGATTAAAAATAATATTCTGCTATATTTTCAACTAAATGCCTGATTTACTATGCGCTGAATCGTAAAATAAGAATTATTTACACAAGAAAATTAGCTTCTACGTAATTATTTCATTAATTGTCAGGAATAATTTTTCTAAACAACAATCAATACAAATTGACATATATTTGATAGGTCGAATTAAAATATTGCGACTGGGGAAGATTTTAATCAACCATCTTGATAGGTTGCTCTACCCTGGCATACTCTCTAATGGCAATCGATCCGCCGGACACTCATCGGAATGAGATCAAAGCGTACGTGCTACACCGCACGACTTGTAACTATTTATTGACAGTTGTTGAATAAATTAATCATCATAATGCTTTGCCGCTGCTATCGATAACACAGCCAGCAGAAGAAAGAAACCCCAAACATGACACATGAGAAGGAGAGACAAACTGCTGCCGATTGTACGGTACAATGTAGAGCTATCCGTGTTGCAAATGTGTGTTTCATCGTGTGGAACAACACCGTGCACCCAGCCAGCGCTCCCGTGTTTTGTGCTTTTGGTTTATTGTCGGTAGTAAAAATTTTACTTCCCTGTCGAGTAGAAATCGATGGAAATTCGTGCCAGCGAGCGATCGTCAGCAGATAGCTGCTCGGAATGGGCGGCCATCTCATCGATACATAATCGCAGCATCGCGCGGATAGATTTCTACCAATGCCACCCCCGAGCCGACCCTTGTGGGTGTTCTTTACGGTTTCATTTGTGGCTTTTCTTTCGCGTTTTGCACCGTCATCGCGGGTAATGCCAGTGTGGTGACGATGCCGATTCGTGCGGAATATTATTGTGTGACATAAACTATGATACTCGCGAACCGGAGAAGTGAACTATCGGCACAACTTTGCCGTTTAAAGTTTGCACTCACAGATCATGGGTGACGATCGGACCGCTTTCTAGTGGAGTTGCAATTCGATGACAACGGGACCCCAAGGAGTCTTTGAAAAGGGCCTTCGAAGGTGACGAGATATTTTTTTGTATGTGCTTCATTTGAACCTATTTGATCTCCTTCAGGCCGTGGTGGTAACTACCGCCAACGACGTCAGAGCGGCTTGATTGATTGAAATTTCAAATTAGATCATGCGCAAGGCCCGTTGACGATCACGATCGATTGCGATGGTGGCAATTCGGTGGCGATTGCTTTGATGTATACTTTACTTAGATGATTATGGGTACGATGGTGAGAATGCAGCGGGCACTGGTACTTTGCAGAATGCATTCCAATCGTACCAGCTGACCTTCGACTGCCTTTGCCAAAATGCTAAGTATGCTGAGCTGATGTAGACGATTGATTTAATTTCGTGTGGTTCATGAGCATGTATCTGTTGAAGGTTAGCTGCCATAAGCGATCAGAAGGCCTGTTATTTAATTTAGCCAGGGAGTTCTTAACTGTGGATAATAAACAATCAAGCCGGAATAAGAATATCATATAAGATTTAATTGAAATAATATAAAAATTATCATATGCGTAAATTTTATGACAAGTAAATTAGGTACATTTTAGTGTAAACTTCGTTTTAAGGTGATAAATGCTTCTTTTTAAGAAAAACATGCCATGCAAATAGCATAATATTTAGGGTTTCAAAATCAAGATAATTTATGTGAGATACATCAAATATCCAGATGAAAATTATGTTAATATTCTTCTTCTTCTTCTCTGGCACTACAACCTCTGCAGGTCTTGGCCAGCTAGCAATTGCTAGCTTTCTGTGACTTAGTTATACCCGTAGCTGGATAGTCAGGCCTGCGTACGGGGAGGCGGTCCGCCGGGATTCGAACCCCGGTCCTGCCGTGTGAAGACCGGCGCCGCTTAATATTCTGACAATAACAAAAAAGATTAATACTTTGGCTTAGATAGTTAACTTATTAGAAATCGTCTTTGAAAATAGAACAATCATGTCTAGAAACAACAGGAACAAAAAAACATGTCCTTTAAATTGCATATCCCTAGGCGTTTTAACGCTGCGATTATGGTGGGCTTTGCTGTCTCGTTGATGGAATTAACAATATATGAATTAAGCTTAATAAAACATATTGTTGTCGTTTTTTTATTCAGGCAGAACGGCCTGGCCGTATTGCTATTGTTGTCATTGAACTAAAAACAAATTCTTCATTTGGAATCAAGTTTAGTAATCTAGTTTACAAAATCTTTATACCCGGCATAAGAAAAACAAAATTAAATTAAGATAATTATTATACAACAATTATTCTTGCGCTAATAATAAAAAGTCGAAATGTCATTCTAATTGCATAAATATGGGCGTTTTTATTTTAAATTGCTTGAGAGATATAATGAATGCAACAAAGTATGCAATCAGCTTGACAAAAAAGGACGTTAAAAGTGTTGCAGTAACCTTTAGAACATATTTTGCTGATTAAAATTAATTTATATGAACATTTTATTCAACAGCTACCCGAAGTGCAGATACTTGTACCAAAAAAAAAAAAAAATTCCCGATCAAATTTAGTGCCACATATTTCTTCCTAAAAAGAACTAAACTCTCTTTCCGCGAGTATCTTGTAATTGGAAAACATTTCACCTGTCCGATACACTCCTAAAAAAAGCTCGTCCTTACCAATAAACTCATCCATCAGGGAGATCACCATCTGTCTCTTTACCAACAGGTACCGCTAATAAAAATTTGCATTACCATTCCATAGACTACATACTGGGGCTTTAGGCAAAAAAACAACGAATCCAAAAGTCAACTGGTCCCCGAAAAAGTAACCAAACTAATTGCAACAAGAACCATGACCGCATACACCCGAGAACCTGTGCACCTATAACAACCAAGGTCAATGTGACGGGTTTTTAACTGTCGCCACAATCATTAACGGACGCGTTACGGATGTATGTTTACTGTCCCCTTTTGGGGACGGAAAAAGAACAATCCAGAGCAAACACAGCGGTCCAAAACGGAGGACCAGATAAAAACAACCGAAATAAATAAAACGGTTCAATTGAAATGAAACCCGTTTGAGGACATTGGACGACCGGGCCGGCGAAATATTTGTGGTGGACGAATAAAGCGAATGAGAGACGCGGTGACCCCAAAGATGGTCAAGCAAGAGTTGGTGGTGATCACCCAACGCTTATAAAAGCGATTTATGTGACATTCCTCATGTGTGCGATTGCGTTG
>KZ061541.1:854567-882851 GCA_002091835.1 Anopheles maculatus | reverse complement strand
GCGCAAGATGTCGTTTCGGGTGGAAAACTCTTTTATATTCCCCGTTTCCAACAAACTTTCGTGCGAATGCCATTTCCGGTGTTTAAGTTTTTCAGCTACTCACGTTTGTTGACAGCTGACTGGAAAGACTCATGACTTGGTCCCGGGCGTCCGCCAGTTCGCGCTTGAGGCGACGCACTTCCCCTGCCTGCCGTTCCTCGGTCGAACCGTATAAGGATGAACCTCCCGAAAGGAGCGATGCCTGACTGCCGTGCACTTTGTGGGATGGGAAGAGTTGGCAAATAAACCGATTAGAATATAAGTTTGCATACATTATGGTTGGGCTAATGTCGCTTACCTTCGTCGTTCTTCTTCGGATAGGTCAACCGATTGCCAGCAGCGGCACTGCCCGGCGCTCCGGTATGGGTCGGTGAGAGTAGCCCACCGAATCCGCGGGCCGGTGGTGTTGGGGAGGTTGGTTGACTCCACGGTACCATGCCACCGTTGCCGGCGTGCACAACCGTACCGACGGGAAGACAATAGTACGGTTCAATCTCCACGTCCGGGCCGCGGCTCAACATCGAGGGATACATTTTCTCCGATTTGGTCGATCTGGGATTTGAGGGAAAACACACAGAGAGATTGGAAAGACAAAGTTAAAACCCATATGGAGTTGATATTGTTGCAGTGAGGACTGTTCAGGTAAAGGTGACGCTACGGAGAGCTCATCATAACGTGGATGTGTAAGGTGATAGGAGGGCGAATACCTTGACTTAATAGCATGAGAAATGAATGTTTAAAGAGCTGGAAAACTTGGTAGGAGTTGGTGATGAGATGTAGAAGCATGCAAACATGCAAACCACTGCGAATAAGAATCAGCATTTCGAGTTCGAAATGTTAAACCTGGTACCGGGATGCGATGCGTACGGTGATGTTGTAGAAGGTGATATACAGGACACCGGACCTCGGACTTGTCACAGTGGGAAGTTTTGAAGCAAATGTAGGGTTAAAACTTGAAGTGATGTACGTTGATTATCGTTTGTATGCAATCTATGACTAACTGTTGCTATCTTGTAGTATGCCTTACCTTTCACATAATTAATATACTTAACATTGCGATATTTGTACCCTAAACCCGTGAAGTTTCCACCTCACCGAATGCCCGTTGTGCACGCGAGTAAATATTTAAATCGCAAACAGTTATTCAGATTTTGAACTTCTACTTGTGTGCGGGTCGTGTTCGGATTCCAACCATTGCTGGAACGCTTACGGAGCGGTCTATAAATGGTCAGAACGTCAGAAACCACAGCCTCTGTTGTTCCAAACCCGCCAGCCTGGGTACGACTTGAAACGCAAAAAGAGTTCCTGCTGCTGACGGACAAACATCTCGCACCGTCGACAGCATTTATGATGTGGCAATGGCATAAAACGTGGTGGTCACGGCATGGTGACAAACGCCACCGTCTGCGTCCTGCTTGCTTATGCTTATTGCGACGATGGCTGCGGCGCATCGGCACGTAAATAAGCGTCCCCAAATGGGCGAATAAATATTAAAGTGACGCGACATTAGGTCGGACGGGTTTGACCAAGGCAGACGGAGGGAGGATGGTCTGTGTATGCGCGAGACGTAACGGGCTGCCCTTTGGCTAACTTCAATCAGTGGTTCCGTCGACGTTTAATGAGGAAAGTTAATCGCTGTCGTGCAGACACCCAATATGGGGAAGTACCAGCATACCGAGCATTCATGCCGAGTTTGCCTTCAAAAGTCTGTCGGTTAGCGTATGGTGGGAACCATTTCTCCTTCATCGACTGAGCGAAATAGTTACTGGTCAATCAAAATATAGCTCACCGAAAAAACAACTTCATTGGAGGCAATCATCATGCTTCTTCAACCCTCAAGTCCATTTTCCACTGCTTCGAGCTGTGGTAAACCTCGTCTACTTCAAAAACGCAATGTGCTATTATCGTCAGCTACTTAATACGATTTTTATGACACGATGAGTTTTACGACACTCCCATTTGGAAGTTATTTAGCAGCCATTGTTCATGTAAAAATCTCTTCACCAGAAGAGCGACCGGAAAATTCCACTGCATAGCACAAAACCGGCACACAACATTGTTGGACGCATGTCTAGAAAAATGGTACTAAAACGCTAGACAAACTTCAACAATATGGTCCGCAGCAGATGACTTCGTCCGAGTGGTGCCCCAAGCACCAAAGCACGCCCGATGGATATTAGTGTCGATGGCTGAAAGACTGAGAATTATCCCAAGAAGAATAATATTATCAATAGCCCACCAACCAACCAACCAACGCCAGTAGCGTGGAGACTGCTGAAGAATGGAAAATTTAATTCCTTTCCATTGTCCATCGCATGACACTGTGACACTCGGTGAGCCTATCCAGACGCCCGGAAACAAAAGCTCCAAAACCGATGCGTTCAAAATGCAATAAAACAAAGTAAATTTAATTAAAAACTTTTTAATCTTATCACACCCAACCGGTTGCAGTAGCTCGCCGGCGCTCTTTTCCATCTCATCCTCAATAGCTCAAATGCCAAGGTGGAAAAATGGAGAAGGAAGACAGGACGCGTCCGTACTTTGGTTGTTGGAAGGAGATGTTTTAAATTCAACTCGATGGATGAATGGAGTACCGTAACCAGCAGCTAGGTGCTGCTAGTCTGTGCAATATCTTCATTTAGTACACCAAACCGTGAGCACCAAACGGTATCGATCGGTTATCGAACGGAGGTAAAGGTAGAGCGGCAGAGTCCTCTTCCGCACGTGCCTGTCATTATCCGTGCGAATGGTGCATAATTCATGGTCGATAACACACACACACACCCGAACCAACCGAAGGCTTATCGTACCGTTCTCTTGAGCCGTACAGGAACGAGTGCGAGAGCGTCATAATGACGGCTGTCAATCGTGCTGTGAAAATGCAATGCGTAAGTGAGTGATAAGGGAGTAAAGGCAGGTGTGCTGGAGAAGGATGGGGTCCGAAAATGAACATCCCCAACGGCGTAAGCATTCCGGACACGAAGGAAATGCCACGTCGCTCTGCAGGGGAAATAAATTTTCCAGTTCGGTCTTCTTTTCGTGCATATTTCTCCTCAGCACGTGAAGTCATGTGTGGTTCACTACGGCATGCTAGGAATGTTCACAGTGGTATTGATTTCAACCGGGAGGTCACAGCGTGTTTTTAAATGTGATGAGTTGATGAGGTTCGTGTGTTCTGTGTTTTTTGTTGGTAATTTTTGGAGCTTAATAACGCTATATCTACCTGGGGTAGGTCCTCTCTTTCAGATAGCTATCCAAGGTGCGTGAAGAAATAAGAAAATAGGACGTTAAAGGTGTTACACGAGAACGTGCCGATTAGAATTTGTACAGATATCATTTGGCCTCAAGGCAATAACTTCCTATAAGCAAATCGTGATGCAAACTAAAAAACTGGAAAAGCAGAAACTCTGACACTTCTCTCCATTAGAATAGAGGGATAAGTGTTCCAAAAACAGGGGCGAATCGAAACAGAAACAAAATAACCTTAACAAAACGCATTATCAGTCTAGCTTCAACTTTTTAGTACTCTTTTAGTACAGCAATACTGCAAAATAGATATTTATAAAGAAGCAAACGAGGATTCGTATAAAAAAGCGCACTACAAACACATCAAACACAACACACTTAGCTCCTTTCATCAAGAAAGAGTCCGAGACACGAAACACCAACATCGAGACACGGACACACTCACGGATCCCGGGGATGCATAATTACCTGATGCTGTTACTACGGTTCAGACGCGGACTGTTCGTGGTGCCCGACTGGTGCTGCAGATGCGGTTGCTGTGTTTCACCGCGCGTATGATGCAGCAGCTTGTGTGGTCTGGTGACGGCACCGGGTGAGCCGGTCACTGCGGCGACCGCCGCCGACGGTGCCGTACCGAGCGAAATCGCATCCAGCGTGTCACCTTCCGACAGGCGGCTGCTGGCCGTGTTCGAATGCTTCAACCACATGGCGTACGAACCGTAGTCGGGTTTAACCTCCGCGTAGGTCTGCGTGTCGGAGAGGCTACCGTCGGTAAGCTTGGCGGAGGCGCGATTGGACATTCTGAGCAACAGCATTTTTGACCACGAGAGAAATTGTACAGCCGCGAGGAGTGTAACAGTTGGTTGAGGTTAGGATGAGGGAGGGAGAGCGTAATAAACCCACACAGAAACCGTTGGAAGTCATCAAGAGTCGTTAGGACGTGTTAGGTAAGAGAGAACAAGGGAAAAAGAGAATGATATGTGAAAGAAACAAAAAAAAAAATCGGTTAGTATTAGGAGTATTCCGATGCAGTTAGTGTGTAGGAGCAATGATTAGCCGCCCTGGTGGTGTTAGCAAAACCGGGAACACAAACCTATGTTGGAAGACATGCATATCTAGACCGGGCTTAGGTAAACTGTGCGTTCCGGAGCCAAACCTTTCTTTCACCGACTGGCTAAGCTGTGCCGCACCGGGTCCTGTCAGCGAGAAGCTCCGATACTGCGGATGTTGCTGGACTTCTAAAATGAAACAGATACGGAGAAGGGTTGTTAGCGATGGTGGTCACGAGAATTTTAAATTGGCTAAGCATGATGAGACTTACTAGCTTGGAAGTCAGCGGTTGTCGTTTGTGTGCCACCGGATACCTTCAGCTTGCTGGATCTTGGCACAGCCGAAACGTGAGCAGTTCGTCCTCCGGTAAGCAAATTTTGTCCCTGTTGCTGCTGCTGCTGCTGCTGCTGTTGCTGGTGTGGATCTAATCCCGGCATACTGGAGCCACCGTTCGTTCGCTTAATATATCCAAAGCTCTGCGGGACACCACCGGCCGCCTTGGTACGGCCCGAACTTCCTTTGGAAGATGGTGTGCTTCGTCGTGACTGACCGGGGCTAGAGCCGATCTTGTCCTTGCGGGACGAGGTCGGACTCGGGGGCTGTGAGCTGTGCTGGCTGTTGGTGCCTCCGTTGCTACCGTGCCCGATGGGCGATGGTTCCGGCAGCTTGCCCCAGTATTCGCGCCCGTTCGGTCCAACCGAACTGCCGCTGCTGTGACGTGCGCTCTTGCCGTTGACATGTGAGTGCTCCATTGCAGGTGGGTTCGTTCCCACACTGTCCAGATGATCGCCACGGCTGCTACGACATCTGAAGAACGAGGAGAAAATGGAGAAGCCAAAAAAAAAGAGTCACATTAGTTATATGCACACTCGCTGCCCTGCACAAGAGACGGCGTTATAAACGATATCTGCAGAAAGTGAATTATCCTTGCGAAATAATTAAACATCCAGCAAATGGGGCCGAAACCCGGCAGGCCTGTACCTGCCATAAGTCTTACGGTCCGGGAGCTCTGTTTTGGTAGTTTCGCATATGCTTTCGTGGTGCGCCGTGTTGTTTTGCATATCAACACTACTTGAAACTGTGGCCGGCAGCCTACTTCTGTTTGCTATGTACGGCTATTTATTAAACCACTAGCCGGCCAGTGCGCGACGTCTCGCTTTTGATAAATCCTATCAAGTCGCGAGTGTTCGGGTCCTTCGGATAAACGCTGCCGGCGATTCGACTGGTGTGTTTGGGACGATGTTTGCTGGACGGCGAGAAATTTATGCAACCCGCTCGGTATGTGCAACCCACCCAGCACCCGGGAGAGGATGTTATTTTCCTTGATAAAGCTTAATTTAATTTTCCCACCGGACCCGGACCGGTGTGGACATTGTGTTGTCGATGTGTTTGCATGCGATAAACCGCTTGCTCGTGTGCCGGACATTAGACACATCAAAACGGCAAGCTCTGGCTCGTTAGATATCATATTTAATGGGTTTTCGGGAAGGATGTGAAGCTTGCCACGTGAGTGAGAAGCTTGCCACGCGCGTTGGAACAATGTTTGGATTTGTGTGGGGAACAAACAGTGTTTCAGCAATAATATTAATGTCTTGAACAGCATGTTGAGTTTAATGCTATAGTTAGTGGAGTGTATAGATAGAAAGCAATAAAATTGAGTACTAAAAATATTGCATACCGTTTAGAACAACTTTCCGTTAAACGTAGAACAAATACGCCTCAAGGTATGCAATATGTATTACACGCACTATAGAGTGTATAGTGGACATAGCGACATTATTTTTCGTGTAATGTTTGTTTTGATTTTGCAATTTATCAGAATAACATGAATATAATACAAATACAAAGTTTATGTTTGCTTCATAAAGGCTTTCCATTAAAATTATTTTATATTCACCAGAAGTTTATAAGAAATTATTTTGAAATTAACTTGAATGAGGTGCAAAAAGCGCGTGTATTTTCGTTAAAACAGACAATAAATAAAATAGTTATAAATGACAATAGAAAATGAAACATGAGAGTTACATGAGAAATCCTTTGTGATAGTCCCAACAGTTGGCAACTATCCGTTTGAAGACGCCACCAGCGATCGATAAAAAGGAGAACGCGATGTTTTTCAGTAATGAATATTTAAAGACCCCTTTTACCGTCATCACGGTCTGTACGACCGTTCTATTTGCACAGTGTTGTGAGTGTTTGAGAAGACGTTGCTTGCTTGAACGGCTTTGAAAATCGGGATTTTAAACGACACCAAGCTAACTTGACAGACGAATGTTTCCATCCGTACACGGCAATCTGGCACTGTGGTGGAATATTAATCAGTACGATTTACATCGGCAAACAAGGAATCGGTAGAAAGCGATCGCGTTTTGGCAAATGAAGGAACATGCCGGGCACTTATTTTGGAAAGCTTTCTTGATTGTCGTCGCATCCCATTTGCATGCATTACGAGGTGGGAAAAGCAAATGATCTGCTTTTAATTGTAAAATCAACCTGACTTTCGAAATGAGTTGTCATGCAAGGTTCGAATGGGTTGTTTATGCTGGATGATTTGAAAAGGGTGAGAAAAAAGCTTATTCGTAATGTTTAGAATAATTAAATAAAAACGCCTTAAAGTATGCAATTAGCAAGGCAAATGTTCTCTTTCCGTTATTCTTCAGGAAAAAAATATCCCAATGTATTGAAATTTCTGAAGCATCGCATGAATTTGCACAAAAGCATCTAAAAGAAGCATAGCCTCCAGTTATCCTAGGTCAGGATCGTGCAAAAACTCGGTCACAAACCACGACGCCTAGTAACTCTCCCAACCCGTAGACGCCATAAAAAAACCTTGTGCCAAGCGTCTACTGGTTATTTATATCCACCCGCAATAACATTACTTTCCGGTGAACGATAGACGACAATGACTCGCTTTGTCCAACGAAACATAAGGAACGGGCTTGGAACGAATTTATTAATGCGGATAATCCTTCAAGAACGGCACCACAAACAAAAGACGCCTAGCTTTCGTGGGGTTTCGTCAGGCTAGATGAAAACGCCTAGTTACGCGGGTAAATATTGACCTGCACAATGCGCTCGGTGATGGCGAACGTTTGAGCAATTCCCTTTAATTAGTCATCTGCGTGACAAGTGAGTCGCGTCCGCGTCTTTTTTCATCGCTGGCCATGACAGTATTGCGACAGGGAGAAATGACACGATGTCTTAATTGAAATTAATGGAGACGCATGGTACGCGCGCGGTCGCCCGCCAGTCTTCCTTAGAGGACGGTTCTGGGCCTTATCACTAGCGGTGGTTCCTTGAATTGGACGAGCTGCATATTTTTCGTTTCGTTTTTAGCTCTTTTATTTTAATGCGAGCGAACTCTCTTGTCAAAGTCCCCAATCCTCAATGGAATCAGACCGGTCCCGAATGGAATTGGTTCCAATTAGGGTTGGAAATAATTTAGATTACACGGTCTCGTGTCGGACTCTCACTCTTCCCTCCGATTGCAAAGAATCATCAAGGAATTGAAACGTTTCCTCGAGATTGGAAGAGTGGACTACTCTCACTCATCGGGCAGCAAGTCGGTCGATAAAGTGCATTACGTGCGGCTGGTTCACAAGACACTTGCGCACGAAAGTGCATTCCTTGCCTGTAGAAAAAAAGCTTTTTTTTTCTCCACCCAAGTGGATGGAAGATTTTTCTTACGATTTGACCAACCATCTCCCGAGGGCGCTACAAGTAGCGCTTCCATTTTCGTGCACAATTGGTAAAGCAATTTTCTTGCACTAGACACACCGGACCGTAACACCGCAAGGTCAAGGAGTTGTGAAACCGGAGGGGAGAAAACAGACGACCGGGATATGCGGGTCTTTGATTCGACCAATTTATTTCGCTCATCACGCCACACTTAAGAGGCTTGCCGGTTCGCCCTCGGAAGGCTGAGTTGGAGAGGGGTTTTTTTTTTCGCAAAGTGTAAAGTGTCTTTTTTTGTCGTTTTCTTTAAAAGTATTGCTGTATGTCTTGCTCTTTGCTACACTTTGTACAAGTGCGAAAGTTGTCAAGTAGCGGAATGTAAATTTCAACAGAGCAATTTGTGGATTACGTCCGCTTTTGCTTTTTCGTTGCGGAGAAACAAAAACTTTTTGTAGAAGGTGGGACAGTGCAAGACAACAAAAAAAATCAATCTCTTTGACAATAAAATGCGGGTTTCCTGGGGATTTTAAGTAAAGTTATTGATGTTTCGTGAAAGATTTCATGAACAAACCATCGAAAAAGACTGGTTTTTGATTTTTAAAATCAATTTCTTGCAGTTTGAAGATAAAAACTATTATTTGCTCACAATTTGCATACCTTCAGGCGCATAATATTTCAACTGAGGTTTAAAATTTAATTTTTGGTATATAAGAACCAAAGTATCATCTCACAAAATTCATACTAATAGAAGTAATTGAGCGATAAAACATCGAAAATGTACATCAAAACAAATATTCAACCCTGATAAATATTTGGTTTGCGGATTGCATAGTTTCAGGCAAGCAATTAACGCTTTTCATGACATATTTTGATCTCATTAGTTTGCTATAAACATTGAGTAAGCAACTTTCACAAAGACCTAATCCTAAATCTCTTGGACCACGAAGACCACTGGAACTGTCACTCACAAAACGCCAAGACAATGACGAAGGCCAATCCAATGACGTTCTACCCCAGTCTTCAAATCTCAAAAACTCGGTGTGATTTGATTGCGACTTACAAAAGGGGGGATGAGATCACTTTTATAATTTCCTTTCCTACAAAAGCCCAGCTTTAAAACAGAAACCAGAAGCGATTGTGATAGAAATAAAAAGGGAAAACTGGCAATAAAATTGATTGGTTCGAAGCGTTTTTCCTTTTTTTTTCACCAATTTGGTCAATATCAATGGGTGGGCGCATGGTATGTGCTAGAGAAGCTGAATGCTGTCGACGAAATGCTATTAAAATGCTGTTGTCGGTTGTGCACGGTTTCCTCTCGATTTAATTCCGTACGAGGTGTCTCAATGTAACGATGAGTTTTAGTGAATGGGAGCTGCACATTGCCCGTTGGCGTACTAACATTAAAGTGGTTTAGCCTTTTAGAATGGCCAGTGAGGAGAGAGAAACAAACGAAACACATGATGATGATGTTGAAGCAATCTCCGATACGGAACAACAGCAACCACACCGTACATATAGAGAGATAGAGTGATAATCTCATAAGGACAGCAGTCGGTAAAAAAATAATATCCTTTCGCGTACGATGGCAGGTCCAACGAATCGATTTTTTGTATTCTCGTTGGTGGCTTCCAAAAATAAAAACCCCAGAAGCAGTTCAGAAATCGATATACTCATCACCACTTGTGGCGTGTTTTTTGGTTGTGGCCTTAACATAAAAATAAAAATTCCATCATGCAATAATATCGCTTTTTCGATAACTATGTTTTCGCGAGGGACAGAAGCGAGTTGTTGTGGTTGTTTGGGGATAATTTGAAATGCAAATGAAATGCACACACATACAGTGATCCTCCTCAATGGTGGGGTTTGTTGGTGAACGAAAACACATTAAAAAAGGGAACTCATATGATGATTATAAAAAAAAACTAACGAATGAAAGACAGTCAGAGCTCACAAACCGGATCAGTTGTTTGCCACGCAAAAGAACAAATTGACACTGGGGAGAGAAAGGATAAGGACCGGGGAGAAAAGTGTGGTTAAATCCAATTAACGTCGGGGAGGTAGATCCGCCAGCATCATAAATCATATGCATTTGCGTGCATTATCCGCGTAGCATCGTGTCCAACTGCAGGCAGCATCGACCGGATAATTCAATAATCCGTTCACGCGTTCCATAAATCATGTGAAAAACGGATGGATGGACGCTTCCACACACGGCGGCTGCGAAATTTGCCGTAATTAATCGATCCTGTACGTGTCGCTCTGCGTCGCAGTCTGTCGGCAAGGCTTCCAAACGTTGAACCTTGGCTTCATGAACCCCGATAAGGCTTGCGATTATCAACATCAAGTGCGTACTGCAATAAAGGGACATAAATCATCTAATGGAATGTGTTTTTGCTATGCAAATCATATGTTTTAAGGCGTTCTCCGGAATTTATTGTCCACGATAAACGAAGACATCCTGGATGATCGCTTATCAAGGAGGCGTAGCCAGGATAAGTTTCCCAATTTTGTTTCCAAGCAGATTAGATAATACCGACAGGCTCTTAAAAGTACGATTCGAGAGGATAATCAAGAGGAATTACATTGGAACCTTCTCTTTCTGTCATAAAGTGAAGAAGATGTGAGTTGTTTCCGCAAAAGCATCATGAGCGCCACCCTTCATAAAATCCTACGGATCGAGGTTGGTTAAAAATAGGCCAACCGTGTTTTACCCGAGCTGTGAGAAGGTCCTCGCAGGTAGTAATCGGTTTTTTTGTGTGCGCCTACTGTAGAACTCTGTCCTCACCAACAGCAGATTTCGTTTATTGAAGTTCGATTGATGTAAAGGATGTTCCCCGGTATAAAGGGTAACGACCCACAGCACGAGCTCCCAGTCGAACGAGAATAATTTGACTTTTATGGCTACCGGTTCGGCCTCCAGCACACCGTGCCAACTTGTGGGAAGTCTTAGGGCGGTTATCCAGTTGCGGTTGGCCAAAGGATTAAGGCAAGGGTGTGTGTATTTTTTTGTTGAGCGATAGGTCGCTTTACGACCACGACCGTGGTTGAGAGTTTTATGAGCAGGGTTGCTGCTGACCGGTGCCAAATCCATGATAGCTTTAAATAGGTTCCACGACACCAGTTCTAGGAAGGATGAGCGTAATCAATAAAAAAAATACATAAAGTTTTAAAAATAAGTATAGGATTTTAATTTTGATGGTTGTACAAAGTGACCTTGCTAACGAGAAGCTCAAAATGACAGTAAATTGGGTAAAAACAGGAGTATAATAAGTAAAAAATTGGTGACGAATTGCATATTACACAACTTGTTCTAACAAATGCGCCTAAATGCATGCAATTTACATAACAATTTAAAACTTTTGTTTCAACTTACGGGCGGGCGGCCCGGTGATAGATGCGACAACGGCGCCGGTGTCCACTCGACAGGACCGGGGTTCACGTCTCATCTGGGCCGTTCCCCCATAGTGAGTACTGACTATCCAACTATGCGGTAACAATAAGTCTAGTATGGCAGTCATGACCTAAGTGGTCATAAGGCCAAGAAAGAAGAGAAGAAGTTTCAGCTTACACCACTTGTTTCAAGCGGAATGCGCGATAAAATTAATAAAAACAAGTCAAAAGCGCCTAAAGCTATGCAAGACGTATGACAAATTCCTCCGTTTTTTTCTATTTCATACAATCCATTCGATTTATTTCAAAAGAAGTATACTTATTCAACCGTCTTTATGGACAGCTTTCCACCAAATAAATCCAATGACATAAAAAAGGAACCCCTTTTGGATTGGTGTGCAGCGGCATTTTGGGTGGCAGTAAAACGTGACTCAATATTTAAACCATTGCCAAATCGCACTGTCAGCCGTGCGATACGGCGAAAGCATTCTGAAGCTACAATTACGAAGAAATATAGCTTTGCTTGAAAAAGCAGCACCACCATGAACGCTACCATAAATTCGGCTTCTTTTTAAGGCCAAGAAGAATGATGCTTTAGGCAAGCCAAAAAGAAGAAATGTAAAAGAGCTTTAAATTTTATTCGATAGCTTCAAGCAAATCAAGCTGGTTGCGCGCTTCAAACCACCGTAAACGATGTATCTTACCGAAATTTCATCGTATGCCACGAATTTGTTCACACCTTGGACTTGTTTTTGTTGTGGCAAAAGGTGTGTGTGTGATTTTTTGTTTATTTTCTACAAATTTAAATAAATGTACTTCCACCAAGTCAACTCCGAGTCTTTTCCATATTGTTCGTGGTGTGAAGGCGAAGCTTCCGTTTACCAGACACCAAACACCTGGGTATCTTGCACCGGTCGGTTGACTGGTTGGGTTAAACCATACACCAATCTTATTTACATAGCATAATTTACACAGCACACCGCTTGCATTTACGGTCGCTGCTGACTCACGACGGCAGTAATAAGGATCCTGGGAGGAAGGAAAAAAGGAAGGAAACAGCTTGCTCCTTTCGGTAGTTTGCAGTTTGTGTGTGTGCAGCTGGATGTCTGAGAGACGGCGAGTCAAGGAAGAAAATGCCACCCTCAGTTTAAGTAGGTTTTGTGGGCAGCGAGTACTGAGTTTTGTGAGACCGCGCTGTAAGTGCGCTACAATTAAAATGGGAACAGTATTCGGTGAAAAGAAACTTTCCCCGTGTGGTTGGGCCACCAGTTTTGCCCGGCTAAGTGGGATACGTTACGTAAACGTTGCAAGGATTAAGTGAAATGATTTAATGCCGCTACTTAACGCAGCCAGATTAAGGCATGCAACACTGGTTGCTTATTAGTAGGCAAAATGGCGATATTGTTAATTAATTTTAACGTTGCGCGATAATATTTGCACAATTGCATACTTTTGGGCGTTTGTAGTAAATAGTACCGGAGGTATGCAATCCGCATTTCAAAGCGCCTGAAAGCACACACCTTGTCGTTTATTCGCTTATTACGATCTTGTTAACAGCTTGATAAGCTCTTGTTAGCCTAAATTATCCTTTCACAACAGAAATGCTTTCAGAAACCATTCATATTTACAGTGACTTTTTTTCTGAATCGATTTCTAGAGATTCTGAAAAGTGTTTCCAGTTTCTTCTTTCGGTTTCCTCATTTTCATATTTTTCTTGGGAAATAAAACTCCTCCTGAAAGAAAACCACCACACTCACACAACAACACGGAACTCAGCATCGTCTTTCTCGGCATTTTCTTTGCGAGATTCTAGGGGCGAGATATTGAAACACGAATCGTCGCGCAGCCGGTAGGATAGATTTCATTTCCGGAGTTGCAAGACAACGCGGTATGCAAAGGCGGAGTGCCGAAGGAGACTGTTATGGGGTGGGTTTTGGTTTACGAGCAACAAAACAAAGCCATAATTCAATTCCGGCGCCCCAAAAACGTCCACTGCTCGACTTTCAAAAATTTCCTTCTACTTCCAAACCCAACCCCATGATAGTACAATTCGATGTATCTGTTTTAGTGTGTTTTTCACTTAAGTGTTGCGTGGCCTTGCTTTTTACGTTCGTGACGATTTGTTGTGCTTCGTTTTCGTATCAGAACATACCCTTCAAACTTTTGCGTTGCGTCTTCGATGCTTTCCTGGGGCCGGGTTTTCTCCTGCACCGATGAAGCTATCGCACTTTAATCCGATAGTCTGACGAACGGAGCAGTAACACGCTGTTAGCTTTAGCTTTTGGGGTTATTTCGGGGCGTGTTTTATGGTGAACTTTGTCGATGAATTTTATCCGCTTCGTAGGACTCAACCGAGTCGTCCCAGTGGGGGTGATAAACGTAGGAAAAAAAGTGAGCAGCACATCAACTTAAGCCATGCTGAGTCGTGCAGCTGTGTAGTTTCCTCCACGGATAATCCCGAAATTTGTTCCACTGTGTCACTGGACACTGAGCGAAGCTTATGGACACTTTTTTGTAACTTACACAACACTGCCACAAACTGCGAAATGCATTTCCGGTAACAAAATAAATATTACGTACAGCAAAGCACTCGCAAACAATTATTGTAGGTTCACTCGACACTAGATGGCAGGTGGCACCAACGCGCGGGGTCCTTAGCTGTTAGAACAGGAAATCAAACAACCCCTACTATTGACACAGCGTACTTGATTTTGCCATTGTACCGCATTTGCTTTTGTCGGTCAAATTGCACCGCTTCACCTTACACTGTCCTGCCCAAATGCACTTGTGCACTGTATGCTGTTGCACTCTTTTACCATTAGATCCTTTTTGGGAGTTGCATTTCTAGCTTCCGATGGCGGATAGGGGGTTTTCACTCGTTCGCTGCACAGCGCTGAGTGAGAGAACCTTTTGCCACTGGAAAAAAGGGGTTGTGGTCGTACTTCTTCCTCTAGCGAATTATTCCTTTACTCTAATTGTTTCGGTGGTTGCTTGCAGGAAAATGCCGGATGCAACGTTGCTGGTTCTCAGCCGGTTCACACACACATACGGTGGTTCACATGAGAGAATAGTAGAAACACATACACATTTGCACTCACACACGCTAAGGAGTAGTACAACCACAACCGGTGGTTGTTGGCAGCTGGCCAATTTCGTGTAGATACTACGAAATAGGACACGGAAATTTATAAAAAAAGAAACAAGTCAAGATAAACCTTTCCACTTGATTTCCTTTTCCACTCGTGCCACTATTAACACAACCACACTTCGAAAGGGGGGAAATAAAGAAAGGAAATCTTCTAACCGGTTGCCTTAGCAGAAAACAGGTTGATGCTTGGACACTGGTGCCACTTGCAGAACCGACCGACTGAGTCACACTCACGAACGGGTCCTGTCGGTTTGCTCCTGCTGCCGCTACTGTCCAGCCGAGCCGTACGGGACGAGTGACCGCGTGCGCGCTCGCCACAACACAATGGGAAAAACGCACCCAAACGGTGAAAAACCTTCCCACCGGGACACGAACGATAATGGCGTATCGACCGCGTGTCTGGGTGTCGGTTTGCTGTCGTCACTCACCGGTACTCATCGGAACGGTTGACGGGATGGTTGGGATAAACAGAAAGTTTTGGTGGGAAATAAATATTTCTTAGACTAATAGAGGCATCCGTCTGTGTTTGAAATATATTTCTTCATAAAATCAATGAGTTTTTTTATAATTAAATCTATGTTTAAATTATTTTTCCAGGTTGTCTTTTAGCTGCCTAAAATTCAAAAAATTCTTAGTTCTTTAGGGACTATAAGGATTTAAGCTTGAAAATCTGGAAATTTTAAGTAAAGAATTCGACTTAAAAGTCGAGCAGTCATAGCAGTTATAGAAAATCATCATCAATCTCACTCATCCCGAAGCGTTTGACAACAGATTATCATTATTATCAGTTGGTTCGCTCAGTTCATCGTAAGATTAAGTATTTTTGCCTGAATAAATGTGCTAAAACTTAAAGGGATTAACAGCATAAGGCTTCTTAACTGTGTAAAATGCCCAACGAGACGATTCAAACTATTTTATAGTTGTTTGCAATTCTAGAGCATCAGTTATATGAGTTGCCCCGGTAGAAAAAGTGCAAAAGTTAACCAAAAAATTCATTTTAAATGTTTCTTGAGTTTCTTTACTCTATGAAGTCACACTGTGCCTCTGCTTATTGGAAATAATTGAGTGTCTCAATCACTAATTTGGTATTAGAATCGGTTTGGTTACCTGGGAATGATTTCCGCAGAGATAAGCATGACGCCTGCCGAGTGTTATAATATAATTGCATACCTTTAGGCGCACATGGTTAGCGAAAAGAAGGATCGTTTTAATCTAATTGTTGGGAGCTTTTTGACGGTTTCCAACACGCAGTCAGTTGGGGAGCCAATGATTAAGCTATTATTTGATTTCAAAGTACTTTATATTATGTCTCATGATTAATAAAAGATATCTAAACAAGTCTACACCGTTTTCTAACACCAATAGCAATCAAACAACATTTTTTCAACAACCCAATGCCAATGCAATTCGCTCTCAAAATCACTCAAGAGCATCTCTGTTACGTTGCTCATGGGCTCTCACTCTCAATTTGGGTGTGTATCGTGTGTCTGCAGAACAGATGATGGCCGCGTCCGTCCGTGTGGAGGGCTATGCGTGTCGTGTGTCTGGTGAGAAGAGTGTTTCGTGTGTGTGCGCGCCGGGTGTAGCAAAAACTTCCGACATCCGAGCCTCCCAGTGAGAACGGCGTCCTTTCCCCCTTATGTTCGATATCACAAGCAACTGATCCCTTCCGTTTATAGCACACACATACACCGTACTGCACGAAAAACTACCAGGAAGAGAGATAGAGGATGTTATGACTCATCGGCTATGCACAACGACGACAGACGGCGACGAAGAAAGCACCCAAAATCATGTTGGCAAGGGCAACAGAAAGCAACGACTCCACCACAACAACAACAACAACAACAGCAGACGAGTACACGGACTGATAAAATGAAGAACACAGTGTGTGTGTGTGTGTGTCGTCGTCGTCGTCGCCATCGAACTTGTCGTGGGAATGTAAGGAAACAAATGGAGCACACAATGTAACGTACTCGCATCGCGTCGTTGGCAAGATGGACATCCGATTCGAATTCACCAGGAAGCACCCCAGGACCCAGGACACTCACAGGAAGAGCCGTTGTCGTAAAAAGAAGGCCGATAAGCGATCGTGTATAGGAAGGAAGGCACGTCCTTTTTTTGTGTGTGCTGTAGAATCTCGAACCAGACAGACTGACGTTCGGGAGATATCGCCCTGGAACTTCTCTCCAATGAGTTGCTGACAGTTGACAGGAGTATTGGAAATGGTTGAAGTTTACCGATGATGGGCCACCGTGTCTGGGACCAATATTTTGACCAGCAACGGGCACCAGCAAAGCAACCAAGCACGTGGCGTTTAGCCGGTCGCCCTGCAGAAACTTGCAAGAACAAGCAGGAGACAATTTAATTAATTGAATTTGATTTGATTGCCCTTCGTCGTTGGGTTTTGTTTGGTTGGGCGCTGTGGTTAGAAACGGTTAGTTGCTGAAGTCTTGTGGCGGCTTTGCTATGGTAGCAGCTACCCACTTGAGGCAAGCATTGCAATTATGGTCGAGATTTTTCGCGGTCATGTGTTGCAATCGAATTGAATTAATAAATGGATGAGCATTTCCTCGGTTCGGAGCAGTTTCGTATTGGGACTGGCTTTTATGGTTGTGGTTGTTGGGATATTGGAGATATTGCTTGCTTTCCAGGATGTCCTTGTTGAAAGATGTGTATAATCCGATGGCGGAAATGCAATAAAGAAGCATAGAAGAAATGCAATGATTCTGATTGCATACATTTAGGGACGTCTATCGGGTGATTGAGTAATCTAGTTAGATTAATATTTTCAGGCTGGTTTTATCGCCTTAAATGACCAAAAAACTGCTTGGAATAATACATAGTCTTTAATAATCTGTTCAATTTATGAAGTACCTTGGCTTCTAGCGTGAAATAAAATCAGAGCAAAACGGACTCCAAAAGACAGAGAAGACACAACTTTGAATTAGCTGCTGACACATCATACAGCAACACTTCCTGGGTGCCATTTTGCTCCTTGCGTATCAGCAACACCATCCTCCATTTATAACAGAAAGAGTCCACACAATGTAGCATCAAAATAGACGACGTCCTGCATCGGAACCCAGTCTTGACTGTTAAGTAGAAGCATCAATTTCTACGTCCACCCTCCAATTGTCCGATGGCACACCATCGTCGTAACTTACAATTTTTTTTCTCTCTCCAACTACTCCCGTTTAGGACCGATGCGCGTCCTATCACTGCATCCCAAGGGTAAGGTTAGGATACACGCCACGGCAAAGGTTAGCTGCCGGTGGTTTCGAACACGGTCGAAACATAAGAAAAGCAAAAGCAAAACGCATTACTTCCTCCTAGTCTTATCGCTTATCCTCGTTCGCAAAATTGTTACGCTTCCGAAACATCAAACAGGACTCGTCCAGCTGGTGTGTGTCTATTGATGCGTGTTGTGTGTGTGTTCCTTGTATTTAGATAAAATATTTACCACCCTCCGGGCAAGAATTACACACTCACCCAATCTAACTGTGCAAGAAACACGTTCCTAGTGTGTTGCTGGTGTGGCCACAGAACCCCCCAAAACCAGATGTTTCAATTTCCCGACACTTTACCCAAACTAGATCGTTCAGCCAGTGGTAGAGGTGGGAAAGATAAAACCACAACATCTCCGCAGCAGTACGGTCAAGCTGGTTCCACGGATCGTGCAGGGTGAACGTTCGCACGGAAATTGTTGTGCAGGTTAGAAACGGTTAGTTGCTGAAGTCTTGTGGCGGCTTTGCTATGGTAGCAGCTACCCACTTGAGGCAAGCATTGCAATTATGGTCGAGATTTTTCGCGGTCATGTGTTGCAATCGAGTTGAATTAATAAATGGATGAACATTTCCTCGGTGCGGAGCAGTTTCGTACTGGGACTGGCTTTTACGGCCGTGGTTGTTGGGATATTGGAGATATTGCTTGCTTTCCAGGATGTCCTTGTTGAAAGATGTGTATAATCCGATGGCGGAAATGCAATAAAGAAGCATAGAAGAAATGCAATGATTCTGATTGCATACATTTAGGGACGTCTATCGGGTGATTGAGTAATCTAGTTAGATTAATATTTTCAGGCTGGTTTTATCGCCTTAAATGACCAAAAAACTGCTTGGAATAATACATAGTCTTTAATAATCTGTTCAATTTATGAAGTACCTTGGCTTCTAGCGTGAAATAAAATCAGAGCAAAACGGACTCCAAAAGACAGAGAAGACACAACTTTGAATTAGCTGCTGACACATCATACAGCAACACTTCCTGGGTGCCATTTTGCTCCTTGCGTATCAGCAACACCATCCTCCATTTATAACAGAAAGAGTCCACACAATGTAGCATCAAAATAGACGACGTCCTGCATCGGAACCCAGTCTTGACTGTTAAGTAGAAGCATCAATTTCTACGTCCACCCTCCAATTGTCCGATGGCACACCATCGTCGTAACTTACAATTTTTTTTCTCTCTCCAACTACTCCCGTTTAGGACCGATGCGCGTCCTATCACTGCATCCCAAGGGTAAGGTTAGGATACACGCCACGGCAAAGGTTAGCTGCCGGTGGTTTCGAACACGGTCGAAACATAAGAAAAGCAAAAGCAAAACGCATTACTTCCTCCTAGTCTTATCGCTTATCCTCGTTCGCAAAATTGTTACGCTTCCGAAACATCAAACAGGACTCGTCCAGCTGGTGTGTGTCTATTGATGCGTGTTGTGTGTGTGTTCCTTGTATTTAGATAAAATATTTACCACCCTCCGGGCAAGAATTACACACTCACCCAATCTAACTGTGCAAGAAACACGTTCCTAGTGTGTTGCTGGTGTGGCCACAGAACCCCCCAAAACCAGATGTTTCAATTTCCCGACACTTTACCCAAACTAGATCGTTCAGCCAGTGGTAGAGGTGGGAAAGATAAAACCACAACATCTCCGCAGCAGTACGGTCAAGCTGGTTCCACGGATCGTGCAGGGTGAACGTTCGCACGGAAATTGTTGTGCATTGGTGAACTCTCAGCAATCGGCCGCACGATGCATGATGCATGGCATCCAGAGGCTCGCTTTGGACAAAGTTAGCTACTCATACATCTCACATTGAAGCGTGTTGTACAAGATGTCCCAAAATTGAATTTTAATTTACTGCCTACATTCTGGCGTTTTCGGGAACGGAGTACTTTTTTACACAAAATTCCATACCATTCCAGCAGCGTTGACTACATTTCTTAAAGGTCCCGGTGACTAATTTAGGCACGGAGCAAATGAATTAGGTATAGCGAAAGGTCGCTTTGCTTGTGCTGTCGGTGTGATAAATGGCTTTGATAAATTACGCCAAACCCTTAATGACATTCTGCCGAGGTTTTCCTTTCGTTTTTCTTTAGTTGTTTAGGCGATGTTGCCTTATCAGTGTTGTTTGTGTTACGATGCAGAGTGAAAAATGTAATTATTTTATGGGAAATTTCAAACAAAATTTAACACAAATTGTTTAAAAAATCATCGGTCAACATTTTCTACTTGATTCGAGCTCGAATATTACTTTGGACAACAACCGTGAGATAACTGCTCGAATTTCAAGCAGCAAGTCCAGACAAAAACCTCCAGCTTGAAGTGCTTTCGAGTAGCACGCCATCAACTGCTCGAGTTTTGCTCGAATAGGAACGGTATGAAAGCTTTCGGGTAGCTTTCGTAATAGGACCGTTGATTTAATATGAAATGTAGAAAGTATAAATAAACACCTTATTTTGCTATTTAAACCTCTAGTAAATAGACTTAAATTGAGTGATATTACAATTCATGTAACAGTTACTATTTGAACAGCAGCAAAATTAAAAGCACAAGCATTAATATGGAAATATGAAACGGAAAGCAATACACAACAATAGGTAAATTATGACTGCAGGAACCACACATATCCTCCTGATTAGGTGATCCAAATCACCGTGTTGAGACACGGTTCATAATTTCCTTAAACCTCCCGGGAGTTGGTAAACGTCCCTTATCTCTAAACCAACAGTAGTCGTTAAAGATAATGACACTCCGGTAAAGGAAGTCTACTAATGGATCTTCCATATCACCTCATTGTATCTCTGTCTATCTTACATGTAAATGCACGACGGGGAGAGACAGAGAGAGAGTGTTTGCAGACAAATCGGAAAATGATTTACAACCATATCAAATCCCTCTTGGGAAAGAAGGGATATCCACGATTGCGAATATTCTTCCCGGCATTGGTAGCGCAGAATGAGTCCCCGGACGCGTGCGTTCAGGAAAATCTGGCACCGATACAGTGAATTTCCTCTCTATCCTTTTAAAATAAAGCGCCCAAATATGAAATGCCCATGTGTCACGGTTCCCTCTCGGATATTAAAAGATTCGACAGCAAACAATACCTTAATGTCCCACGGTGATGGGCCTGACTACCTGCTGCTGAGGGAGGGATAGAGAAAAAAACTGCAGGACTTATAGCCTCTGGTCGCTCCCGTCAATTGGTGCCGTCCGGAGTCCGTGGATGTGTACACGTGCGTTGGAAAAATAGATTTCTTCACGCCGAGTTTACACCCGAAAATGCTACAGAGGAAAATTTGCGTCCCCTAACTAATGGTCCGAAGTGTGATACGGGACGGGAGACTTAGGGAGAGGGTTTTGTACGCGAATGATTCATAAAGAGCCACCATATACCGTGGTTGGTGCTAATAATGCTCTTTAGAGGCGAACAGCAGCTCTCAGAGCTTCCCTTGGAGTAATTTACGCAACATGGTACTGTTCCCTTACCATCAATTCTACACCAAGGGAGTTTAGAAAGGCTTCAGACAAAGTAGTTGCTTTATGTTGTGTTTCACATTAGAACAAAAATCCATCAAACTTCCCAGACAGCCGGGACCTCACACTGTCGTCCCGATAATAATATCGATAAAATTGTTGAAATATTTTGTACAGACTGCTTATGTATCGATAGTCGGCGGAGTGCCTTTTTCTATGAATAACATTAAAACTTCAACCCGGTTCCTTCGATAGGAGCTTAATCCGAACAATTCCTCTGCTACGATATTGAAAGCATTCCATACACATTCTGGTGCATTTTATTCTCGCCACAAAGCGCACTTTAAAGTAAAACATTACGGTTGCAACACAACTCAGCATCCATGATCTTTCGGGATGATATTCGGGAGGAATTTTTTGTCCCCGGTCCCTTATTCTCGTTTGCACTTCCGGGGATTGTGCTTCACACGACGCAGTCGACATCGTCATGCGACATGCGACTCCGAACAAGGACCAACAATAGCGCCGGGTTCGGACGAGCAAGCGTGTGAATAATGCATCAACGGGAAGCGTGTGCCGGCGTGATGATGCGTTCGCCGCTCGTGCTCGTGACAGAAGAAGAAAGTTTTTCAATCGCTTTGATAAACTATCGCACACCCAGCGTGTCGTGCAAAATCCGGACACCGGGATAAAACGGCAAACTTTGTCTCGGTATCGTAATTTCCGGACCCGGTTTTGCCAGTGGCGTTGCCGTGTTGCTGTCTGTCGGTGAAAAAATAAACATAACAACGATAACAGTCTGATGAGACAGACGGACAGCCAGCAGCGGACCAAGACCACCTGTTGGGCGGATGTGTTTTATCGCAGCAGGGCGAAAGAAAAACGTGCTAGACACATCCTTACGAGCGAGTGTTGCGATAAAACAGACAGAGAAAGAAAATGCTTGAGATAATTCTCGGCTCGAGATGCTGCTCGTGGTTCTAAAAATATTCAATACAAAGGATGGAATATAATTTCAATTAATTTACCTCTAAGCTACTGCTGGGTGTTAAGGAGAAAAGCGTCTTCTTGATAGCTTTTTGAGCGATCCTGGACTGCTTTAGATGTTTAAGAATGTGAGTGATTAAAATGCACAATTAGACGACTATAATGAGAGATGCGGATGAAAACTAGAAAAAGTGAGCGAGCAGCTTATTTACATAAAATTAATTTAATTCTATCATCAACACCGGAACGAATTTCATGAAGTTAGATAAGTTTAGTCTCTTTAAAAATTTAACTTATTGGCTCAGGCAAATCATTTAACATTTCATAGCTCGGCACAGTCGTATCACTCAAACTAATACATATATGTACTAGCGAAGAGTTGCTCTGCGACGCCTAAATGTATGCTATTGTTATTTAAACGATTCCTTTATAGTCTGTGAGAGGGATTGTGGCACGTCATTGTGACATAAAGATGGAAAGATCCTTCTAATGCTAGTTTAGAGCCGGAAATATCTGTGTCCCCGACACAATAAATTAAACTTAATTTTTTTATCGTAATAAACAAAATATTGTTTAACTAAAAATTCCAAAATAACCTCTTTGCTCCAACATGTTACTCTACCAGAGATCTACGTGATATTAAAAACCCTGTTCAACACTTTTTCGACCAAGCAAACTTCCGTTTACTACGATCGATGCTATAAACCTTAAATTGCATACTTTCAGGAGTATTGTTCGATGGTTGAGCAAGGATCGAACCATTCAAAAATGTGTAATGTAGTTTTAGGGATATTTGTTACCAATAATATGTAGTTTAAGAAGAAAAAAAGCCTTGCAGAGTCATACAAATTGACAGCTGTCAACAAATAATTTGTTTCATCCCTGTTGCTTCCTGCGAAGGCCACAATGTTTTACTTCGTAATATGCCTTGTTTGGATTCCCGAAGGAATGTTTGGATTCTTTCGATCAGCAAGCATTAAATCCGGCCCAAAAAAAAGCAACCGCACCCCACCGTAGCGAATCCTTTGCAACACAAACTGTCAGTGGTAAGGCCGAAAAAAAAGGAAGAAAATCCAATAAACTTCCCGTTCTTAAGTTCCCCAGCTACCGGAGTCTATGTTTTGCTCCCTCCAATGTTATTTTTCGATGTACTTTATTCCTTTTTTGTCTATAGCCTACGACCTCCTCTGTTTTTACTCTGTTTTTATTAAATTTCCTTTCCGGCACCATCGACACCGCACTATTTATCAGCGTAACCTTTCGATTTCACCCCTTTTTCGGTTTTGTTTAGTACCACAACTTTCTTGAATGCAACGATAGAAGGCCACACAGCAGGATGTTTCTATCAGCAGGATGCAACGGTACGCGAATGATATTTATATCATACCGTCGAGTTCACCAGGATATGCCTGCTTGGTGATAGAAATGACCGCAACAGGATGCTTCGCAAAATTAGGCGACCCAACCAAACTATTGTAGGTCACCAGCTCCATTTGCAATTCCATCTAAAAATATGTCCAAGTCCCAAAAAAGCGAGAAATCTTCGTCCACTGGGACACGCAAGGACCAAAACTACTCTACCACGTGTGGTGGACCTCATACGCGGCATAGAAGTGCACACAATATTACATCATTAAATGAGAGTAATTTAATTTGCTCCATCCGCTCTACGTCCGCTGGCGGGATGTCCCCGTTTTTTCGTTGGGGGAGAAAATGGAGTTGATAAGGATGGTGCTTCTGTCTCGGGGAAGCAAGGATATCCTACGCAAGGAGAGATGCATCATGATTCGGTTCGATTGTGATCCGCTCGTAACAATGGATCGTTACTCATCGTCGACGCTATTCAGACGAAGGATCTTCTGTATGCTACGGGCTTTCCTATGAGTTTATGGATTTCCATTTAGCCTGCCTTTTAATGTAAACGCTCTCGCTCTCTCTATCTCCCCCAATATGCAACTGAGAATAGGAAGCATAATTATGAGTTATGCGACCGGACGGGTTGTTGCGAGTGTGAGAAAGCATCGTTTGAAGCTGGCACGTTGTGAATTAAATGAAACATAAAAAGGGAGCGAACCGACCGACGAGGTTGGCTTAACCCGAAAAAAAGGCCACGCTTTAGTACGTCACCCTCGTAGACAAAGTGGTTCGAAACCATTGAGGACGTCATACTTCTTTACTCATCGGAGTTTCCCGCATTCGATCGATAAACGCACAACAACACACTGTGGTTTTTGTGTCGTCGTCGTTTTGCCTCACTTTCCCGAAAGAACAGATTATTCTGAATGTGCAAGTAAATTAATTACTCCACAAGAGGCGAATAATCCTGCAAGTATGCGAGGGCATGTGGGTGGTCTAAAATACAGGACACTGTGGCATTACTTTCCTGCTCCCCACCTAGCCCAGCATTAGTCTTTTAATTGCCACTAAAAACTGCTCCACACAAGAACCACACGCAAACACAGTCTCGAGTGCGCGACGAGAAAATGAAACCACATTAAACCGCACACAAACGATAACTTCCTTTAGAGTATACGCACACACACATGCACAATTAAAAAGGGTCCTCTAAGGATGGGAAACAGCACCACCACGAGCACTTGCGTCAAGCTTGAGATATCACATTACGAGGCGAAGCGCGTTCAATTATTTCGGGATTTGGTCGACTAAAATGGACGCCCCTACTGTAGGGATAGTTTATCCCGAATCACTAACATCTCATATCTCTTACTCTTACTCCCAGCTTCCTGTGGGGTTTTGGGGGAGCGAACGTGATTAGGACGAACAAATAGGGTGTGTGCATTGGGTACGCAAACCTGGCGCAGCGTTTCACACTGTCGGCTTTATCTCATCAGGAAACCTCAGAAAGAATGCTCACTATTAATCTTAACCGAAACACACTGAACGCTGCCCGGCTGTCAACGGCATGTCGCCGAGCCCCAGATCTTCATAATCTCCCAAAAATGTCGGATATGTTTAATCCGACAACTTTATGCCGGGGCATGACGACACGTTTTACGTTTTACTCACCGTTCTTCGATGGTCGTCGGAAGTTGGGTGCGAGCCCTCAGGGAGCTGATGTACGATGCGTGCTGCTGACGGCCTGCACTTGTCAGCATACTTGCACCACCGCCACCACCACCACCACCCTCCGAAAGGTACCCGTTGTCGATGTTGTCCGAGTAGCGTGCCGGGATCTTTCGCAGTGCGTCACCATCACTACAGTAACCCCCACCCTGTCCACTGAAATCCTCACAATAATCCGCCGCCATCAGCTGATGATGGTGAACGTGCGGGTGGTGCGGATGATGGCCACGGGTACCTCGGGTCGGTAGCGTAACGTGACTGTTGTATCCGCGAAGGAGCGGTCGCATCGGAAGCACGGTGATTTGTTTCTCTTCCTGTTCGTAGATCGTCGTTTGATTGCCGGCCACCGGACTCGCGCATCCCGTGTTAAGCATCTTCGTCGGTACGGTGTGGAACTTGTTGAGGTTGTTGTTGTTGTTGGCGGTGTTGGAGTTGTGGTTATTGTTGCTACTGTGGTGCAGATTACCATTGCCATTGTGGAAGACGTGACCGGCACCAGGGCTACTGCTGCCGTTGTTACTACTGTTCAGGTTAACATCCGGTTGTCCACCGTACACGAGCGGTCCCGAAGCTCCATTGACCGGGTGAAGCTTCTGGGGTGATTGGAGCAGCTGTTCCGAACCAGACTCCGAGCTGGGCCGATATGCAACCACACTGGACGTTTCGCTCGAGTTGGTAGAGTGTTGACCCATCGAGGCGCCCTGCGTGGAGTTCGAGTGCATACTGTCGGACATACCACCATTGCTAGCGCCATTCGCCATCAGCTGGTGCTGCTGCTGCTGCTGCAGAAGCTGGCCCATCATGGTGTTGTTGTTACCACTGACACTGATCGCTCCGTTGGCGTTGTTGTTGTTCGGGATCTGCGGCTGTACGATCGCACCAACAACGGCCGGTTTGCACACGGTTAGTTGCTCCTTGCCAGTGCCACCGGTCGGTGAGAGCAGCTGCGACGGTTTGCTCGTTCCCTTGATTGCGGCCATCGGTTTCGGAATACCGGTGCCAACTGCTGACTGCTGCTGCTGTTGCATCTGTTGCTGCTGCTGCTGCTGCTGCTGGGGAGACACCATCGTTTTCGGGGACTGTGGCACCATCAGCTGCGGCTGCTGGTGCAAACTAGTTTTACTTTCAGATTTGGCATCCAGTTTTCGGCCCACGGAGCCAAGTTTCAGACGGGACGAATCTTGCACCTTCGATGCCATCGCCGACGCACCGGCTGCAGTCGCCAGCGAGTTCGTCGTCACGGTTGTCGCCATCGGTATTTTCTGCGCCTTCTGCGGTGCGAGCGGAATGTGCGTTTGGGGTGCGGTCGGGTCCAGCTGCCGTTGTTTTTCTGCCGCCGCGGCCGCCTTGGCCGCCGCTTTGGCCGATTCTTTCGAGCTCGTTTTGGACGATATGAGTTTGGAGGAAGATTTGGTGGACGCTTGACTGGTGAGGGTGCCCGATGGCGAGGACTTGGAGGCGCTCGAGTCAAGCTTCTTCAGTCCGGACTCTTTGATCTTGGCGCCCGGAATGGCGGACGATGGGACGGCTGTCGGTTGCAGCGTACCCTGGTGATGGCCATTGTCTAGGCTCAGGCTAGAATCGCTTCGTTCGCTGCGCGCCGACGAGAATCCACTGCTCGAACTGGTCCGCTTGGAGATTTGGGACTTTTGGGCGGAACGGTCCTGCTTTTCCTTGCTGTTGAACAGCTTGAACTTGTCCAGCATCGAATGCTTCTGGTGCTGGGGTTGCTGCTGTTGGGCCGGATTGGTGGGAATGTTCGTCACGTTACCATTCGGAATCAGCGTGATGGTGTTGTTGTTATTGTTGTGATGGTTGTTGTGCTGCAGCGTGTTGGAGGCCGAGTAGGGACTGGCAGGAATTTTGCAGTTCGTCGCCTGTGGAAGGCGTAGGCTGTGGAGGGAAAGCAAGAAAGAAGATATATGAGTCATCGCAGCAACAAATTGAAAACAAATTAAAAGTCTTGCCTTTAAAACTCCAAACAACGCAAAAGGAAGTGTGAACACTGCAACACAATAATATCAAGCAGTTTATCGACACACAAGAATGTCTGAATTTCCCCACCCAACAAAAAAAAACTCCTTTCGACATAAGCACGAAAAGAAACGAAAGGATCGCTTCTCTGGTACGCCCCATACTGTGTGAAGGAACGAATCGGTTCAACAATTCCTTCCTTGCCAGGACCGCCATATCTTCCGAGGGATCTGACAGAGGTAATTGACAGCATTTGGTGCGTAATACCCACCACACCAGCAGCTTCCAATATTCCCCACCGTGCGATCGAGTCGAGCAGGACTTTCACGCACGTCCTTCGAATTTGACTTTTGATTTATTTGCACGCTTGCCAAAATCGCTCCAATATCCAAACATTGGTTCGAACAGTTAAATTCAATCCCACCTGCAGCAGTTTTGTTTTGGGGGGGGTTTTCTCCGCGCGTAACACATCCGTGTGGGTTCGCTTTCCTTAAGGTGTTGTGCCTGGGGAGGAGCTTTTGATTTACGGCACAAGTAAGTGTTAATTCTTGTTCATGTCCGATTGGCTGTATCCCGCTGGGCGTCGTCGCCAACAATTCCACAAATTTTGCCATACGCCATATATGGCGGTGCGTGAGAGTTCCCCGATAAAACGGAATAAATTTGTGCGTGTCTGTTAACAAAAAAAAACAATTCCTGAGAGAGAGTAAAAAAAGGTTTGAACAGCTTGTTGTTTATTGAAACTACAACACACAATTTGTTTCGACGTTGATTACAACACTTTCGGTGAAGATAAGTGTTTCTTTAAATGCCAATATCATAAAGCATAATTTCTGCGGCAACCCGGAACATAAGCGTCTAAGGGATACGAAAAATGGATTCATAATTAAAACTGGTGTCGGGTAGCCGAACCAACTATCGAGACAAATCCTCTTAA
>KZ061541.1:740942-834522 GCA_002091835.1 Anopheles maculatus | reverse complement strand
ACGATTAGTTTTTATGGAAGCTGTGAAGCTTGTTTGTTTCAATTTTGTTTCAAGAAAGAGAAAAAATGCCTTTAAGTATGCAATTTGCATGACAAAACACTACTTTTTACAATAAAATTCTTATTTTTGATATTAAAAATTCGCGTGGAAGCAATTCTTTCTTCTCGACTCGACTTTAACATAACCAACGACCCCTTCGAGCGTTGAGCACGCTTTGCCGTGCGTCAATCATCAGCTACATAAAGGCGCCCCATTCCTAAAACAAACTAAAAATCGCTCGCGACAAAATATATAAGATACAACGCACACACACACGGTGCTGCTGTAAACGATTTACCTTCGAACATCCGGTGAGTTTGGTAAGCTGCGACACTTTCGTCCTTTCTCGTTGCGTGCCGAGGACGACGATGACGATGAGTTTCCCATCGCTTCGACCGAGGAAAAACTGCACGGACGAAAATCCCGTACGCTTTATCAACCTCCCGGGGGGTTTTGCTCTAGAGCACTTGCGTTGGCATTGTGTAACCGTGGACTCGAGCTCGAGATTATTGTTGTCGGATCACAACTCAGCTGTCGTCGTCGTACCGTGCAGCACAACCATAATGCTTTGCCGCGCTTCCTGACAATCACACACCGTCGACGATGAAAGGGATTTGTACACTTTCCGTTGAGCACTTTTTATTCGCCTGTTTTGAGTGATCACTGCTACACGTGTTTCGACGACGACGGTGCACACATCGCACGGTTCACGGGCTGCACGGGACACGCGCGTTTGAGCGTTGAACAAGATTGATGCACACGGATGAGCTTTATTTATTTGATTTTATTTTTGCACACAAAAACCGATCAATGTTTTACGTAGAGAGGAAACAAAAACTGTTTTGCTTACACCGTTACTTGTTGGATAATAAAACTAACGCTAAACAACCTGTACCTCGCGAATAAATTGGATGCAACTTTGTAACTCTCCGCACCGACGGAACCGATCCGTCTTCCGATGTCTTTTAGTTGAGCAACAACAAATCGAATGCCGAAGACTATTAACTCCAACCAAACGGAAAACTTGGCGCTCCTATCGTAGGGCTTAATTAATATCAAGACATTCGCGAACGATGACACGATTTTACCGGGAGCTTTTACGATGTAAGCTTATGTGCGCACTTTCACACAACAGCTAGGAGGAACTACCGTGATACCCAACCTAGACATCGTACCAAGCCGACGTCGGTGAGCAGCGGGATCGAGGCGTTAATTAATATCGCCATTTAATGGGTTAGACGTCGGGGCGAACTTTGCGACGCTTCAAGACACTCGCTGCCGAAGGTGCAGCTAGCGGACCGTCTTAAAAGCCTTTAGCCTAGGAGAGCCACGATAATTGCAGCCAGTGCTAAGAGGATTAACATTTATCAATTTACGCGCCGTGGCTGCTACCATTTCTTACGATGGCGCGTATTGCGGGCTGGAAATTACATATAATCGCTACACGCCCCAACATGCCACACGATCTTCATTAAACCAATAAGTTATTTCAGGCATTCCGGACTGAGTGTGAGAGCGTTATAAATTGTTTATCTTCTGAATGCCGGTGGAATGACACTGTGGCGCCCTTGCATGCATCGGAGACGTTTGGAGATCGTGCCGGTCTTTCGCTTTAGCTCGATCCACGATCCTGGTCGGCAGTAAATAAAGGAGGAACGATTCCGACTATTGGACATAAACTGCACCGACTACAAATCAATCGCCCACGTTGAAGACTGTTTTTTTGGAGCGAAACACGACCACAAAACACAAGAGAAATGATTGTTTATGGTTGGATCTGGTTAGGCAGAGAGCCTTCACCTACATACGCGCATGGTGTCTCCGGTGTTCCGACGCCAAAATCCTCAAACTGTCTTTCTGTGTCTTATCAGTAGGAGACGATCGAACGATAAAGGCCGAATATGTCTAACCGTAACCGTGGTTCGAAGCCGAGTGGTATATAATTTGGCCAAGTTTTGCTTAAGATTATATATGATTTGACGACCAAGAGGACAAACAAAAAATCTGCACAAGACATTAGACATAAGACTCCAACACTGAGGACTCACCAAATGTATGTCCTCTTGTCGATGTCTTTCTTTTGCGAAGATTTGGAAGTTGAAGTACACGATGTCTATGTCCTTGTTTACCCAAAAATGGAAGCATCCTCAGAAAGAAATACAAGATCGAATCAAAAAAGAAACAAATCACACGAAACCCGACTCCACGCTGTGTGTGTCAAATGTTTGGACGTGATAATTTGTATAGTTTTAACGCGAACCCACCAAACCTAGTCTATGAATGAGAAATTCCACCTCAGAGCACACAGAGGGGAGATAAAATGCTCCCGGGGACTCTGGGGAACACCTCAACAAGTTTCGTCGCAAACGCAAGACACAAACTTGTTAACTCGATGTCTGGTAACAACAAACTAACACACGCACCGATAAGATCGGGCCAATTAATTTTGACCCGTTGGCAAAAACGATCAATCTTCACGCACGAGCGAACGAAGGCGACCCCGTGGCTTATCAGTATCGGAAGGTATTCCGTACAACATCAACTCCATGTCCAAAAACATCCAAGTCCAAATCACGAAACCTGACACCACGGTGGCGGGGCTTAGGCTTCGATGATTAATTGTCGCTGTGCGAGTAGTTGGTGCAGGTTTGTCCACCAGTTGTGACAACGGTCGGGTGCTTCTGGTCTTTCCAAGTGTTAGGGAAGCTCTGATTAATCGAGCGCGCCGACTGTGTAGAGTGTGATCGTCGGCTTAAAGTTCCGAATGCAGTTTAGGCAGTCGTCCAAACGTAACCACGGTCGTTTGGCATGATTGCCACGCGGGTCTAGCGCCTCAAGTCCCGATTTCTATTTGGGTTCTCCATTCGAAATCGCATCTCGGTGTGTTGTGATAACGGCCAAAAATAACACCACATGATGTTGAGGCTACTGATGCTCGGCGAGCTGGTCTAGTCTCGGTGCTATACGCTCGAGCACGTGGTGTGAAGATGTCCGGATGAGTAGCGCTCGAATTCTGCAGACGATTAGTGTGTGTTATGACAGGTTCTTGTTTTCTTTTCCATTTGCTATATGCGAGCGAGATGTTGCACATGAAATTGAGTCTTTAGAGCTGGTAGTAATTATTTTTAACATTACATTAACATAGTCTCGCAAACAGAATGTCTGAATCTGTGTCATGGTCTTCTCACTTTCCAAGGTTCGCCCTAATGAACCTCTATCCACAGCACAAAACATTCCTTACAAAGTTAATAAAAATCGTTCCCATCCCATATCAAATAACGATGAAAGTGTCGTTAAATATGGCGCCTATAATAAGCCTTGCAGGTGGTACGCAGATAAAAGAATTTAGAAAAATCGTCTAATCAATCATATTTACTCTAGATTTATGACAGCGGAAAGCGTATTTGAGGTTTGGGAGAGATTCCCGGAGGAAAATCTGATTAAAGCTCCCCAAAGGAAAAACCGTGTCTGTGACTGTCTATTTACCCTAGGCAAACATTCCTCAGCAGAAGATCTAAGAGAAAAAGCGGTTAAAAAATCGTTTACGTTTTTCTTTTTATTTTCTGCTACTCTACTGAGACCTTCCCATGGTGTCTGCTGGGAGATTACATTCAATTTTTCACCAAATTACTCTTTCCGCGCGTGAACTGTTGTGCTGCTGGAAGATCGTTCACCGTTGGTCTAGCGTAGTTATCAGTGGCATCACATAAGTCTTTGGCTGGGGGACTCTGGAGACTGGGAAATTCTGACACGCAAAGAACACCAGTTATCTTTCACCGATGGAGCGCCAACCGAAAACAGCGTGGTAGAGAAAAAGCGGAAGCAAAAAATTTAATCGAGCTCGCGGCATCTTTAAGCAACCAGTTCATTAAGGAAGCTGGGTATGAAGGTGATGGCAGTGATACTAGCTTCCACCGATTGCCAAACACCTGCGCCGTTTCGTTGAGACGACCTATCGTTCCCCTGTTGGTATTTCGTGGCTTTTCCTTTGAAGAATTCGCCCTGGTACGGGCGCAACAGTGGAAATAAAATTCCACACTCACGGGAGTCGGCAGAATTCTAACATTTGTTTTCACCATTCCTGCAAACACGCACAAGGAATGATAAAAGCTAATTTGATGAAGTTTGTCACACGGGAAGCACACGCTTGAAGGGAAGCCAATTTGCTTGGAAAGGATGGTAGGTTGGGCGGGTGTTTACTACTTCTGTTCATGGAAATCGCTTAATCCGACGACGAAATCCTTGGGCTTAGATTCGGGATGTGTCACAGACAAAGAACCGTAAACGAGTCTTCCTTAGTTACCTTAGGAATTGACGCGGGAGAAGATTTTTTTTTTGCCTCTCCCTGTTTCAGAAGTAATTCATCAAATTCGGCTGACAAGGATTTGCTTCACTGCGTACCAGATGCTTCAAAGTAAATGTTTTGCAGGGGAATGTGTCGTAGAAGGCTAGTCCTGATAAGCAGAGCAAGTTAACTGTCAGCAAATGCATAATAAGACCGTATTGTTATGACGAGCGTATAAATTGGGGATGATTTTTCTAGGGAATTGCATACTTTTAGGAGAATTCATAAAAAAGGACCACAAAGATACATAATCTAGATGACTGTAACACCTTTTTTTTAGTTTTCGTAGTGCACAAAGTCTTAAACAGATGAGAAATCAACTAAAAAGGATCCGTTCTTTGTATTATCTTCTTGGACGAGAAAATAAAAACGTCCCAAGAAAGGGACCGCCATTGAAGCGAAGTAGTTTACAATTTCAATTCTTCGCCCGTCTGTTCTTAAGCGCTGTAGAACCACCATGGATGTGCTCAGTCACCGTCATCCTAAGGATGGTGGAAAAACTATTTCTCAACATTAGTCGCCCCCGGTCGTTGGTCTAATGGAAAATAATATTTTCTCTAACCCAAACGAGAGAGCAGTCGAGTTCAAGCTGTGAACCCTTTGAAACTTATCCAATTGGGACATTCGAGAGGAATGTCGAGAGCCACAGAGGGAGATATTGAATCATCATCTGGTGAATAATAACTTCATGGCTCCATCGTTTTGCCAAACTAAAGCTAGCTTTATGGCAGCGTTCAAAGTGGTTTGTTGGGATATAAGAATTCAATTTTCCACCGATCGTTTCGAACAAGAAACAGTTTCTTGTGACCGGTTGGAGTGGGTTCGATGCTGAGCTGGTTGCGACAAATCGCGCTCCAGAAGGGAACCGTTTTCCATTCGATTAGTGTTTGAGTTCGTCCCCGGCTGTAGTTGATGATGATGGAACTGTTGAATGGGAACGGCATCAAACACTGTATAGCCTTAGAGCAGCGAGAGTAATTACACGTTTGCTCTTTAATTACAACATGAACGACTGCACGACTAAATTGTTTCAAGAGTGAACACATTGCGCGAATGAGGGAGTGGTCTCGGTGTGTAAGAATCCTCGTTTATTCCCCATTTTGGTCATAGTTCCAGCACTAAAAGCCATTTACCGATGTCAGATGCAATGCCATAAACAAACAAATCACTTTGAAGCTACATGAAGATGACAAGTTGGTGGTGAGGACTTGTTTTGCCCGCTTAGTTGTATCTTGGTCGTATAAATCAAGAATAAAATAAGAAAGAGACTACAATAACTATTCTCGCAGCGTCCTAGAAAAGGAGCTACATTACTTGAAATTCTGATCACATCTTCGTCACCCATTATCTCATCTTCCCATCTTCAATATCCACCATCTTCTACCAACGCTAGCCATTTTGTAGCGTGATCCACCAGCATGCCACTCAACCGAAAACTTCAACTTCCAGCTTGTCAGACACAAACATTAAACACCCTCATCGGTTGCATCATAATATTTAATTATGATGATGGCCAGGCGTCAGCCGCGCACACACACACGTACCCATGACTCATGGCGATATCGTGATGATACCAACGCAACCGTCCAAAAAACCATGGGAAGGTGTCCATGGACATGCAAAATTGAAAACTGTTTTCCCGGGTACAACGGGATGGCTAATTTTCGGGACACAAACCCTCGAGCAGCATGAAGGTCGTCTAAAATCCCAAGCTGATCCAGAGAAGCGTGACTCGACGACGGTCTTCAATCAGCGGGAGTTGATTTTTCATCCCCTCCGTAGACGCATCTCATCCTTCCCGAGGACTCGTCTAATCCTTTCACGCCCTCTCGCTTGCTCTCACACACCAGACGACTGTATCTCCTAATCTCCCACGAGGAACGCTGATGTCGACCATTTATTTCCATCATAAAATCATAACGTGCAAAATGACACGTTCATGGGCAACAGCGTCACGGCAAGCTGAATCATGCACTCGGTATCTACATTTGCTGTGTTTCCAAAATAAAACAAAACCAACCAAACTCGAGCCACGAGTTCTTTGCTGTTTTTCCACACGATTGGCACATTCGTTTCTATCAACACGGAATTCACGGCTCCATCAGATGCATTTATTTTGTTTCGTGCTTTTTTTGGTGTTAGCAAAACAGCAAATGCACCGAAGATGAAGATATGCACCAGACCGTTAAAAGCCGGGCAAACAAATCCATCGTTTCCAGCGCCGGCTACCGATCGACGGAGGGAAAACACAATATCGCCCCCATTGGCGGAAGCGGTGTGTTGAAGTGCGCCACGATTTCGATTCGATTTAGAGCTATGCACGGTACACATCACTCTGTCTCGCCGTTTCGAGATCCGATAAAAATCCGAATGCTTTCTTCTTGAAAACCATAATCGAAAACAATACAAACAGTAGAAGCGTATATTCCCTTCAAGATCCTAATGATTCTTCAATAGTCTTGCGCTCCCGCTAGGGCTGGTCTTTTGTGCCTGGGGTTGGTTGCTCCTGTCGGGAGATTAAAACGACTGCTGCCTGTCGATTGCAGAATTACGGTTTCTCCTTTTTTCGAGGTAGCACAAGCAACGATTAATATTGCATCAGTGCAACACGCCAGGTAGCGTGCTCATTACAAGCGCAACGCGTTCAAAGATGCGGTAGAACTGTTTGAAATTAATCCGACTGTTCAAGTACATCACAAAGACCGGCTGGAAAAAGCGATGTGGATGTGAAATCGGAGTTAGAAAAAAGAGGAAGAACAGAAATTGTTTGAAAGAAATCGTTGAGGACTTTGTGTGCAGCAGATGCTGAAGAAGTTCATGATGTCCTGTCAATGTATATAGTTTCAATTAACATACTGAGCTTCAGGCACTCGAACCAAGCAAATGTTAGGACAAATCCTATCCTATCGGTCAATATTAGCAGTTGCAAAAAAAAAACCCCAGTTCAATAACCCGTTTCGCCGTGCAGTCCGATTGGAGGTGTCGACAGCACTCCAAGATGAAACTTCTGTAAAGTTCAATTATCACGCCTGCCGGATAATTCCTGACCGTCCAGCAGAAGCTCAATCAACGAAAGCACACTACCAACACTGTTTGCATAACCATTTATCATCGTTTGCCACCAGGCTAGGAGTTCCCTCCAATATCTCCAATTCGGACCCCTCTGCAGGAAAGATTGGGGGCGCGCGCTGCAGACGACAGCTGACGCTTTTGGGCGCCATTTTTGCTATCGACTGCATTCGACAGTTTCCGGCAGCGATGACAGTACGGTCCCGATTGTGCACACCGAATCGTCAGCCTTTTATATACGACGTAGTTGCCGGGAAGAAAGGCAAAGGAAATTAACCGGCAGGATGCAACCCCAATAGTCTGGAAAGGAAATATGTTCCAATAACAGAGCGGCGCTAATCGAAACGTGGCAAAAGGTTCGCCATAAAGGTCGTTGACTTTGTATCGTCCTGGAAACTAAGACCGAGGCTGAGGGTAATAAATCAACAGAGACCCGAAAAAAAAAACAGTGCTCCAAAACAGGGAACTACTCTTGGTGGACAATTAAAATGTGACGGTTTGGTTTGGGACTTTGTGTGCCAATTGGGGATGTCTCTGTGTATGCGTCAGCAAGAATTTTACGATCGTGGTGTCGGCGTCTTCGTCGTCCGTATTCTTCACACCGTAGACGACCTCGCCAGACGCCTACTCACGACCGGTCACCAAAAGTCACCAGACTTGCCATGGGGTGACTCGCTCGATGGCGAAATGACATGGGACGATTTCAAATGCAATCAAAACGTCGTCAAAAAGGTGCTGTGATGGTGACGTCTTCGCGAATGCCCGATTGCTAATCCTACAAGTTGTGGTGTTGCTCTTGCTTACCTCGACTCCCAGACAAGACCACCTCTCGCTCTCTTCCGACCTCTGACCAACCTCCGTATGAAGTTAGGTGCAGAGAAACATAAAAATGCAATAAATTGCAGCGTGGCTCGATGTGTGCCGTGGCCATGCATAATCGTCTGAGGTCTACACCTCACGAAGGAGCGGTCTTGTTGGACATCTAGCGCGGTGGCTTGACTGAAGCGGTCGCAATTTATCGTGCCACACTCTCGCGTGGCCGAATGGTACAAAGGTGATGCAGGCGAAACACACACACAAAAAGCAGAACGCAAACGGCTGTGACTGTGCCGACGCTTATTGCAATAAACGGAACTTGTGGAGCCATATTTGTTCGATTATTCATCTACTGGACGCTGGAACTGTTTCCGCATTCGAGTGTCTGAAGGTCCGGACCCTGTGTCCCGGAAGGTAGGAACTGGACTCAAGAGCCGAGCCACACCTGGGAAGCCTAGGTCAAGTCAATGGTGAACTTCGTTGTCTTGCGGGTTTTTGCTGTTTTGAGGTTATGGCACATTGGAAGGAAAAACAAACACAAACTCTTCACGCGTACGATCAGAAACAGAAATTCAAACCGATAACTTTCATCATCGTTTCCTTTCACTTCTGGGAGCTTTTGAAGCTTTTGACAAATGGTGGCAATATTGGGGAATCCTGGGAAAGGAACGATTTGAGCGGCGAGCGGTGAGTCTTTACGATTCTTAATGCAACAACATTACTTACGGCTTTCATATTTGGAGCAGTTTGTAGAGTTTTATTTATGAAAATTAATTACGCTTAATGGGTAAAAGTGACATTAATATGCCTGCACACGGGGTCCACAACTTAAATTTCGTGCGCAAAAGATAATCGCTTTTAAGTGGTTCATAACTGTGAAAACGAGATTATAATTAAATCAATCGGATAAGCAATAAGACATTAAATTAACTCGAAAACAGGGTGACTCGTTGATTCGAATAAGGTGTTTATGTGAGTTTTTGAGCATTTTTGGAATTTTAAATTATTTATATTGAGCTTTGGGTGATAAATTTAAAATAAATTACACTCCTTTTAGCCTTAGCAATAACTGATGTCAATCTATACCAGATAGATTAACCTCTTTTACCTCTTTTAAAAGAAAGTATTAAAAAGGCTATCAAATGCTGAACCACTGATAAAAATAGAAAACTTCATTATTAAAATCTAGCTTATTTGCTCCATAAAATATGAATTATTGTTGCTCCGCCTTGCGTCGATAGAATTGCAAATCAAAACTGAGCGAATGTTTAAAAATACGATCCCGCCCATTAGCGTAATAAGCTTGTGTTGTGCAAACACTTCTTCGGCACAACCACCGATAACGACTATCTTAATGTGCAAGTTCACTTAAGTGAGTTCACAACATAACAGCTCAACCTTCCTAAGTGCATTTACTTGCGCGGTGTGCTGTAACAGCGTAGCGGATGGAAGATGTTTACCATCTATTAAAGAAAAAATAAAACAGAAAAAAAATGGAAAAGTGAAAACATCTTTGTGAATCATCAATTCCAGCCAGATTTCTATTTTAAAAGCGCCATATGCTCTTTTGCATATTTGCATCACAGATTTGTAGTCTTCAATTTAGCTTGAAAGAAGCTGTCTGTTTGTTTGAAAATTTAGACACGAGAAAGAAAGCAAAAAGACGAGCAGAAAACCACCATCGGGATTGATGTGATTCAACAAATTGAAGTTTGTTTACGAATTGTTATATACTCCGACGCTCGAGATGGCTGGTTTTAGTGGCGATTTATGCAATCTTCGCACAAGAGAACCAACAAACACTGGAAAAGAAAAGATACTCAAAAAAGTGTACCACAAACGCAATTGTAATTGTTTGCGAATTTCTCGTCTCTTTCTCTCGTTCTCTTCACAGGAGCTCAGCAAACTACTACAATCCGGACATTATTGTCCACTTTATTAATTTACACGCACACATACTTATCTCATTTTCTGGTGGCATTAATTCGGGCTGACCTCTTCCCGGGTCTTAAAATTGTTTGCAACCATTTTCGGGAAAGGGTCTCATGGTCGTGCTTGCTATCAAACTGCGTGTTACTCAATAGATAGCTTCACTGCTTGTTTCACCCCAAAAGATACGTCGAAAAAAATGGGGTAATTTTCCCGCAAGACCTATTTTTCCGGAGACCCCCATGATTTTTCGGCTCGCTCCGGACACGGGCACCCGTGTTGATACATAAACATGAAAATGGAAACGAAAACAGAAACGGAACGAAGCTAAGATATGGGAGCAGGAACAGCTGAACTCGGACCGGTTGGTTGAGCAGTATCCCTGGGATGCTAGCGTTGTAAATGTTTTCCGCTTTTCCGATGAAAAATTTATGATACTCATCGCTCAGCACACCCCACGGAGAAGATGCACCACAAATTTTAAAGCTTCTCTTGCCTCTAATGGGGGTAGAATGTCGAACAAAAGAGGGAAAACATTGGTTGTGCAAGTGGTTGGGTTTGTTGTTGATTGTTGTCGCTGACGACAATGTTTGCGAAAATGTTTCACAGTTCCGCCGGTTTGATGTGAACGAACAATGCACTTGCCTTGGAGGTATGCTAAAGGTAAGCCTTTTTTTTGGGGCTGGAGCGTTTGAGCGAGATAGCTTCGATTAATCATGATTTATGTGAATTAAAAACTATGGTCGCGCTGCTTGAAGGCAAAAATACAGGGTTCGTGGTGTGCAATTGAAGCAAATAATCAAACTGGTAATGTATTGTCATTTAAAATTCTAATTGTGTCATTTACTGCTGTTCAATTAAAGCCATTATTACTTCAATTGTGAACGATAAGTTAAATTTTATTATGAAAGCAGATAAAGAACCATAAATTATTACATAACAAGATGATCATGACATAATTAATGGCAATTTGAAGTTGAAATTTTTAAATTTTATGGCAAAAACTAACCCTGTTGTATAAAAAAATGTAGAGTTTGACGATGATAATAGAATTTTAGTATTTATTTAAATAAAAAAACACTGATATGAGTTTCTAAGACCATAAAAGTATTCGATGAAATATCAATTGTATTTTTTTAAATGTTCATTTTGATAGAAGTAAGAAATTTTATACTGTTTCAAGAAGAAAATTTCGTTAGTTAGTTTGTTTAGATATAAAAAAATGTCTAGTATAAGAAAAGGAAAATTCGCAGCATTACGAAGATACAAAATATAATTTTTGAAAGAGTCTTTTGGCTCGATTATTCATTAGATTTTATTCGAGCAAAACAAATAATTAGATTCGAGCAGATGGCTTTGTTTTGGTTTGTTTTGGTTAGTTCTCGAGTTTCTTTGGTAAAGATCAGTATGTGGCACCGATGATGTAGTTAAATAATAACTTTAAAATAGCTTATATTGTATAGATGTGCTTGTTAACATGGTGCAGTTTTTTGCTATAATTTCTTAAAGTTGAAACCTTGTAAATCTGCCAATTACTCTGCCAAAAGCTATGGAAGCTGACACACTTAGCGAATCAACTGTCAAAATGGTACGTCAGTTGTCGAATGGTTCAACGTGAGTTTATTTGTCTTTAGCTTAAACTTAAATCATCATAGATCCCTATATTATTTTAAATTGAAATATTTCCCAGTAGAAGGTTATCAAAGTTAAGTTTTAAGATATTTGGAAATGTTAACTATTATTCTTAGTCTAACTAAAATTTCGGTAACAAACGAACAGCGACGAAACGTATTTTCGTCAATTTTAAGTGCGTAGAGCCAAAAAAAATGCCAATAAATAAAAGTTCTTTAAACTTCTAATCGTTTGTATAGAAGTTTATGAAGTTTTATCTTTATCATGTTTGTTAAAACTCAGTTGGACTTAAATAAATTCATTTGAAATTGAATTATTTGTTGGAATCCATTGCATACGATGTGTTCAAATAAAATCTAAAATAAAATATTTTATTTTTGTGAAGCGACCCCTGCAAATTTCCCCACAAATGAGCGAAAATCTCAAAGAACCCTCAGGAACTATTTTTCTGAGGCAAATTCATATTTCAAAAGTAAAGCAATCCCCTCAACTCTCTCCAGTTTTTTTTGGGATGCATTCAAATGTCCAAAGTGCACGCCAAACTCATTGCATGTAAGGTAGACAAATTGGTTGGTTGGATGGTTGTTCCTTGGTGAGTCTAGAATCCGGCCAATCCGGTGTAATGTGCTTCCGGATGTGTTTCATCCGGCAGCAAGAAAGGTAGCCGGTTCACATTTCATCCGCATGACTTCGGGAGTCATCTACCGCGAATGCTTGTGTTGGTAACACCTAGCACAGTTCTGGCTGAAGAAGAACAGTGGAAAAACCCCCGAAATATCTCTCAGATAAACATGAAACAAAATCTCGCCAGTTTGTTCGACTTTTCTTCTCCTCAAAAAAACAAGAGGGAAGCCGTGTGTGTGGGCGACACTTTCGTAAAAGCAACAATAAACAATCGTACATTAAAGTGACACAGCAAAAGGGGTAAAGCGAAGCCAAGGGACATTTTCTCCCCCAAAAAATGGAAACCGAGAAAAAAAAAGGAAGTTTGCCATGTCATCACGTTGCCAGCTTCATCTTCTTTCCGAGAAGTTTCCGGTTTTCCAACACCCGCCCACGGAAAACCGTCACCAAGTGGAAAAGCTAAATAAGGAAACGTTTTATCTAAATGAAAATGATACCATCTCGCCGTAGAAAAGAGCGAGCCAATGCGAGGCGTTGAAGAGTGAAAAATGGAAGTGACGAAGAGAAGTTATTGAAATATATAAAAATAGTAAGGCAACTCGCACTCCTAGACTTCTGGCGAGTGGTGTAGTTGCAGGTGCTTCAGAAGCTGGCGTGTCTGGTTCGTTCAACCATCTACCAGTTTACGGCACATCCTCTATCACATCCTTCTTTATCCGGTCACCTTTGTTTCTCAATAAATATTGTGCATTATTTGCACAGCTGTCAGGCACAACAAGCTGACACGCTTTTTAATGCTGTTTGCTGATAATCATATATTCATTGGTTTGATCTTCCGGAGCTGGGGTTTTTTTCCGATAAGAAGTTTACAAATTTCCAATTCCTTTTTTTAGGGGTTTTTCTCTTCAATTCGAATCAACCTTATCTCAACGATCCTTGTGCTTCTTGTCAAAACAAACAATTTCCAGCAATTGGAAACATTGTTTATCATCACTCAAACGCAGAATCCTGCTCAAACAACTCATTGGGGGTTAGATGCACTCCGGAATGAGGGTTGCGTTCCGTCCATGAATCTTTATCACCTCGAGAGCATCCCTCGATGTTTGCATAATCCATTTCCATTTGGCCATTGTTATCCTTTTTTTATCGATGTAGACGAGGCGTGTCTTGTGGTGTTTCAACCATTGACAAATATTTATTGAAGTGGTAAATACCGGCGGAAAAGGTCTGTAAACACTCCTACCAAAGAAGCCTATAAATTGAACCTTCTCGTCTTTAGGCCCAGATAAGTCTTCCTAGTGGCCGACATTAATAGGGTGTGCAAAGATTGAGAATCGCACCTTATCGAGAGCTCATTTTTCTTGTTTTTTGCTCTCCCTTGAGCAGTTTTGCTGTTGTAGTTGTTGATTTTCGAAACTATTTGCCAGACGATTGTGTGTCCCGATCGTCTATCTTCCTGGTAGATAGAGTAGGCACCAACCTCAGCAAACAACTCCACAAGCAATCTCCCTATTTCTGGTGCTCTTTCGCACTCTCTCTCTCGCGCCATATCTTCGAAAAGGGCAAAAGAAAATTGCAACCCGGCCGGCTGGCCGACCGACACGAGTCTGTAAATTCTCCTGCCTCCACAAACCTCCACAGACAGATCTGACAGATCAAAAAGGGATTTGTTTACATTTTTCGCCAGCGGGCAACAGCAACTCGCCATGCAGAGCTCCCCGTGCAAAAAAAAGGCGGAACAGACGAATTCGTACGCAGTAGTTCGAGGTTCGTTTTCTCGTGCCGTTGTGTGGTTTCTGTTTACACTTGCCATTCGAAGTGTGTGGTTTAACGTACGGCAACAGGCAACGGTTAGCCACACAGCAGACCACAAAGTCACTTGAATGACTTGGTTGGCAACTACCAGCTGAAGCTAAACAAAGATCTCGACCAGGATTGTGCTGGACACGGAAGCCTCTCAACGCTAATATCGAAGGGCTAGTTCCGGGTTTTCTTCCTCGGAATGCTGAGAGTCCACAAAGTTGCAACCAATTTTAAACCGTCGTAAATTAATTCTACAAATGGTGAAACGTTGCAAGTGTGAGCAGGAGGCTTATAAATCACCCTCGCCGGGTACGAAGTGCCACGACCATGTCGTCAGGATCAATGCAGCGGATAGGGTAAAGGATTTATGTGATTTCGTCCGCATTGATGTCTGTGGGATGTGTTAGAGATGACGCACACACGCGGAGGTAGACTTGGTCATTAATTTAATTTCCACCAGACTTTTGATAGCAATCCTTCCCTGCTGCAGCTTGCCTTAATCCTTTCCAACAAAATTCGCCCGAGAGTATGAGTCGGCTAATGCTTCCTGCTCAGTTCTAGCATCAACCGAGCTGGCAACACTGTTGTTTAACTGTGCGTTCATTAGTTTTATTGTGCCAGTAATTGGTAACGCATAAATCAAAACATTTCCTGGATTATTCCACTGAGCAATCTGATCGGACTGGAAGCGGCAGACACCGGCTGACCACCGGTTCGCTCTCTTATCTGCTCGGAAAGCCCTACAAATCACGGCTGAACTTCACAACATCCCACAACACGCTCTCACTCGCTGGGTGACCTCGAAACACTGCCCGAAGATACGTTTGACCTCAGACGCGCACTTGGACACACGGAAACTGGCGGATGCACTTTTGCGTTTCGAACACGGATCGATTTGTATAGATTTATTTTACATGTTACACACACGCACATACGCAAACTGGTGTACTGATCATCACAAACACACAAGCACGTAGACACCTCACAACAGCACAGCAAGACACACATTCGATTGAAGAACGAGTTTGCGATCACAAACGCCGGGGTCTTATCTAATCGTGGCTTTACGATTGAAACCTCCATCACCGGGGCACGGCACGAGCCGGGTCACCGTACAACAAAAAGCCTGCCACGCACGCCAGATGTGTTCGTTCGTTCGCTCGCGGTAAAAGGACCTTTTTTTGCTACACGAATTTTACGGAACAGGGACACAACACAACCCTCGCGGAATCGAATTCACTGCACCCCTACGATATATATCCGGGCTTTTTTTTTGTATTCTTGGTCGTTGAAGATCCTTTCCACAAACACACACAACACGTACACACTTGGTATGGGAGGGGAAAATTTTGGTACTTTGTAAACACCAACTACCTTGTTTCGAAAGGACTTAGCAAATGGCTCAAACCCGTAGAACCGAATACGCGAAATCAACACGCGAGCAGGAGATACAGCACGAGGGTACGTCCGTGCGCTAGCAACGTTCAAACATAAATACACATAAATATATGAAGAAACCGACCGGTTCGCCGGTTTGCGTTGGGGCTTGCAGGAAAGCCAACAAGTTCTCTCACACAATTCGAACGGCGTTGCCGAGAGAAAGCATGCGCGAGAGAAATGGGCGATGGTGAGAGTGAAGTGGCAGAGGTTGTCAAGCGCTTCATTCGTTTGGTTTTGTTTAGAATTTAGTTATTTCAGTAATATCATTACCAATTCCAATGTGTATTGAGGCATCTTTAGTGTAATTGAACATTCAATAATTAAATTTAGATTTAAATAGCAACAATTAAATTTTTTAGCTTATAAAATACGTGAGGAATCAATCGAAAACAAATAACTGTCCATCAGAAATAATCTGAACAAAAGAGAAAGTCAATAAGCCTAAAGCCTCCATAAAATTAATGACATAAAGTGATAATCAAGCAGTTTCTTTTAACATCTCTTACATATTTTTAATTATATTATTCACAACGTATTTGTTTGGCCTGAAGCAAATGTAATTTTTACGTGATTTTGAAGTAAATTTTTGATTATTCAATTTTTTACTAGTCAAAAAAAATATTACTCTAAACCAAGCCATGGTTTGTTTGCCATTCTGTATTTAGTACTCAATATTTACAATAAAAAAACATCATTTTATGAATTTTTTTTTAAATGTATTATCTTCTCTGGCTCTACAACCTCGGAAGGTCTGCTATTTCTAGCTTTTTATGACTTGGTTTTACCCGTAGCTGGATAGTCAGTCAGTTCTGCGTACAAGGAGGCGGTCCGGACGGGATTCGTACCTCGGTGCTGCCGTGTGGAGACCGTTATTGTATACACCGCCGGGTCGCTCCTTAAATGTATTATACAGCCCTTTATAAATATTTAAGAGCTCCTGGTTTTGACATTAAAATACAAACTGGAGGAGATAGCTAGAAATGATATAATATGGTAAGTTGTTGAAGAAATATATCATATATAATAAAATGTCTTTAAAACAATTTTACATACGTTGTTTAACGTTGGATCCAAGAAAGATTTTTCCAAATTACGATACTATACGAGACGAACATTCAAAGAAAATATTTTTCTCGATTAAGATCCATCAAGAATGCAGGACAATAAAGACGTCCTTTAAAAACGTAATCAATTAGTTGAAATACATGCTCCTTATGCTCCTTCATGTAGTTTTTACGGTCGGGATTCGGCTTTTTAAATGAACTTTATAAATATGAATTTGTATTAAAAATAAATAAATAATTGGAGGGAAAATTTTGTACACAAAATCGATATACTTTGCTTTACATGGATATTTAACATCAGAAACCAACTTTAAGAATCACACAATACGCATTTTTCGAAAGGCTAAATATTTTACCGCAGAGTACTGTTCAAATTACTGTCCGTTGAAATGAAAATTAAGCCACATTCTTCGGGGTATTAAAGAATTATCTTAGGACATAATCATTTAAACTGAACTATCACTTTAATTTATTATCAAACAATCAGTTTAAAGAAATAAATGTTTAATCAAATTAGTCACCCATTTGAGCCATGGATGCATGTTAAAACCTTCAATAAACATGGATAACCAAATTAAAATAATATAGCCCCTTGAGAACCACTGGAAACATAGCGTCTCTCGCAACAAAAATGCGTAGCCTGGCAACCAGAGCGAGCATTCTGCATTTTCTCTTACCGTGCAAGTAGTCGCACGAACGAAAGAGACACCCAACGAATGGAACTCCTTTTTGGCGTGTTTTAAAGAGCCTGGGTGCAGCGTGCATGGTATCGCGCGTGTGTGGGGGGAGGGATTGTTGATGGTTTTTTCGTGCGTGTGTAGGTGGTATTTTAAACGCCGGCTCGTACGCTTGTTCCCGAGCGCGAGGATGTATCAAGATGGCAACCAAAGCGCCGATGTTAAATTTTACCCTTTATTAATTGAAGTTTAATTAAGACTGTTGTTACTTTTACGTCACCAATTGTTACTTCTAGAAGAGTGTTTACAAAACGAGAAAATGTGCAAAATTGTTTCAAAAACTTACCCACCTTAACCATGTTCATAATGACATCAAAAACGAATCATACCGCCACCGGCACAGAAGTCGTCAAATGGCGTCTCAAAGATGTCGCAAAAACAGAAAACCACAGCATCACAAAGCGCCACGCCACATGGCACCCTCCCATTTAGCAACCCATTACAAAAAGTGGAACGAGAAGCCGCGAGACACATTGTTCTTCAAGCCCGGAACCTCAGAAAAATAAAAACGTGTCGTCTGCCTGCGGCTATACAGCAGACTTCAACTTCCGCCCTCAAAAGCACCAACCACCAACGACATTAGTTCCTCCGGCTTCTACCGGGTACCTGTGAAACTCCAAATTTGGTGAGATTTCTTTTGTCGGCAGAAACGGAAAAAAGCATATGTAAATTTAAATTGATTTTCAACGGGTGCCGCCACTCGAGGCGAGTTTTCCCGGCAAGAAACTTTGCCCTTTTTCGAAGCAAACATCACAATAAAACGCTGCGTAGCTTTTAGAAATGTTCCAGTGTTTTGAGCAACGTTGCGGAATAAATGCATGGTAAAGTTGCCTCGGGGTTGTCCTGGCTTTTAACCGCAAAACTTCAACAATCGCAACACAAAACCAAGTTCACGTTAAACGATGGTGTGAGAAAGGTGGTAATCAGGTGTGGTGAAATAAATGCAATTTGCGCCCGAATTCAATTACCACACAAACAACGGCTCTCTGCCGCTCTCCAAAATCGGATGCTTTTCATCTTGATTTGGTGTGACAAGCGCGTGTCACACTGTTTTTTGTCACAATATCCCATTCACGAGCAGATGTGTGTGTGAGAGACACAGACACGAACGCACACAGTGGAATTGAATTACGGTGTGCCTTGTGTTTGCCGATGGGGTCAACCCGAAAGGGGTTCATTTCCGGAACCATATGTTAATTAGCCCTCAAGGGGTCGTGGCTGCCGTCACATATTGTTCACAAAGTGTCAATAAACGGTGACGGAGTGAGCAGAATGGAGCGACGCAAGTGTCAAAATTAAAAACAAGGCGGAACGCAAAGCGTGGGGTTCAAAGAAATGGACAAAGAAAGTCCCAATTCCCGAGTCACGAATGTTTCTGGTTTCTTTATTGGTGAATGTCAACACTTACAGTTTCACTCCAGGAAACAGTTCGCCCAAGTTCAAGTGCAGCTCAACACTTCAAACGAAAAATGAAAGGGAATTTGAATATTGGTTCAATAAAAAATTATACTCCACGCTCACCCATGTCTATAGAAATCTCCAAACCCGAACCAAGCGTAGAACAATCGAAAGTTTTCATCCATAATCAACAAGAACGATTGATTGATTTATGGTGAGGGATGTCATAAAAATTACCATATGCCCGTTTTTATTATTCAATTGCGATATAACGTTGTAGATCAAAACCTATCGCCCTCAGACAATCGTTATTGGGATGGTGGAAGGCTTTGAAGTGTATAATTCAGAATCGAATGACACTAGAGATCACTTTTCTTGTTCAACAAACATAGTTAAACATTATTTTAACTACGTTTTAAATGCACGTTTTTAATGCTACCAAGTTTTTAACTGCCTTAGAAATGACATTTGAGTTATTTTTGAGCTAGTAAATGGTAGAGTTGTTAAGCTAGTAAAGTTGTTAAGAATATTTTAAGCAGTAACAGATGTTCCAGAATTTAGTTATTATAGTGATGGAGTTATTACACTTAGATCGTTGTCTTTATGTCGAAAAGCGACGAAGTTATTGCGAAAGGAGCTAGATATCGCGCCAAATTTCCAAATGAACTCAGTATATATAGCACTTTCAGCAATTTAGCTCATAATAGATAAAGAAATATAATTTTCAACGGCTTGTTACTATTATTAAACTCTTAAATAAATCATACGCCGAAAAGTATGCAATCTAGTATAAACAGTGCCTAATGATATGTAAACTGTCTTTTAATGTGTGAAGTTCGTCTATTGTAAAGTAGTTTTCAGGCTAAACAGATTAAAAAAAATATATTTGAAGACAATATATTTTAGTAATACGTCAAGAACTACAATCAATTAGAAGAATTTCCAGTCATTATTTAAAAAAAACGCCTTAAATAGATATATTTTTTAAAATACGGCACCCTGCCATCATAATGGAAATTAAATAAATAAAATAAATAGATATATTTTGATGATCCTTGTAGCGACTGATTCGAGAAAAGATAAAAGTTTATTACATTAACAAATTCTCTATAGTCTAAAACCGGTATTGGAATAGAAAAAATGGTAGCGAAAACGTCTGAAGTTATGCAATTTGTATTAAAAATCGTTTAAATGAAATCTGCATAGTTTAAGAAGATTTTGGAGCGTATGCTATAGGTATTGTAAGATACATTTGATGTAAAATAAACATCAGAAATACAGAACAACCTAACTATAATTCTAGCAAATCTCATATCTTACTCCGAATTTCCCTAAAATTAGAGGTATGAAGATATCATCCTGATATCGCCCGATGCGAATGAGTCCAGCAATTCATCGTAGTACGAGAGAAGGTATCATTTTCCGGTAGTGTAACGCATTTCATGATAAGAAGCATTATCGTCAAACGAGGGCAGTTTTGTGGAAATAAGGGATAGCCACCAGCACAGCTTAAAGGGTTTTTCGAGATTTCATCCGAGTGATAATAACTGCACTAATTTGGCCTTAAAAATCTCCTCCGAGAATTAACTGGCACGTGTCCTGTGGGACACAAGTTACGCCTGCCATTGGGTGTAACGTAAACACCTTAAAAAGAGGTTTAATAATCTTTTCCGAGGTCACAGAATAGACATTACATAGAGTACTCAGTTCTCGAAAGAAAACTCCTTCCGAATCTCACTTCTTGTGTGATGATTGGAAACAGTATGTCCATAGGTACAAAGCTACTCGTGGACAGGTTTGGAGCCTAGGCCACATGGGACATGATTTACTATAGCTCTACTGCTATCGCCATAATATGCCCCACATGTATCCTTTTTCACGCATCAACTAATACACGGTTTCGGAAGGGTGCCGAACGTCCACGTAAACCGATATGCGCTCCCTCCGACGGGTGTGTTTCAAATTCGGGACATTATGGTATCCGTTGTTGGAGTTCTTGTCTGGTGAAACGCACACACTGCTCCACTCAACAACCCTGAGGGATGAGCTAGACTCCTGTTTCAGCGTTGTTTGTTTGGGTGCGTAAATGGTTGAGGATTTTCGTCCAGGGGGGGTTGCAAGATTTATGTCCTTGCTAGTCTCCCGGCTTTACTCTCTCTCTCTATCTCTCTATCCTCTCCAACGCACCCAGGAACGAACGCGCAAGTTTGAATTTGCATTCATCCCTTTCTAGTTCTTCGTTGTGCGTGAAAAGCCTCGCAATAGTGTTGGTTCTAGTCCGGGGTTTTGCTGTAACTACACGACCAGCTTATCCTACCCCGGATAATGTCGGATATGCGTTCCAGCGAGATCTAGAGATAGATAGACAAAAAACTGCTCCTAGCACACCAAGTAATGTGCTTTATGCTCCCCCAGTTAGTGCCGGGAAATACCATTAGAAATTATTTATAGAGCAAAGTAAAGGAAGTTCTGGATTTTCCGCGATATCTTCCGATGGTACCAGGAACCCTCCTAAAAACTGTACCAAGCAAACAACATCCGGCACAGCAAAGAAGAATTAATAATACAAGGCAAAAGTCGCTCCTTCTAGGCGAGAGACGATCCTCCTTACCGAATCGATTTCGTCTACCGACCAAAAACGAAGGAACCCAGGAGGGACTAGGCCAATATTTGTCTTCATCTTAGCGCAACCCCCGGAGCGCGTGTCGCGTGCTAAGATTTTAAGTGTTCCTGCAGCCACTAATCCTCGAACAACTTCGTATTTGTTTCGTTTCTTCCACACCCAATAAATGTTTTGTGGCGTTGTTGTGCATAATTGACGAAATTGCGAGACACCACCATTTATCACACCAATCGAAACCCGAGTGTGTGTGTGTCTGTAGTAATCAATCAAGTCCTTAGCTTATGAAGATCGATCGTTTCTTCTGCGTTCGAAGCAGCAACTCATTCAACGGTCAATACTTTTGGGATTGAGCACGTGTCTAAAGTCTGTATGAGTTATTGCAAGGTGTACAAGGGGACACGGCTAGTACGGATGGATATTCTGCTCGATCGAGAAGACCCTTTACTGTCATTTAGGTGTAATAAATTTCAAAAAACCCCTCCGCACACATTATAGGTCGCTTACACTAACGCTATGCCGTAAGCTCTCTAGTGTCAAACGTCCACCGGAAAAAAATAGCGACAGACGGCAGAGTTTGGCCAAAGAATACCGATGAATAAATTTACATTCCCGACTGTAAAAAGCCATTTTACGGTGTGTGTGAGTGTGTTTTTTCGATACTTTTATGTGTGCATAGAGGGTATCTGCTTCCGACAATCTATTCTGCGACAAGCAGAAGGATTATGGTTCGTTTTAATTACCATGTTCCGGAAAAGGGAGTTTTTGCCACTCTAGTTCCGATCGTTCTGCCCCGAGGTCAGTTGGTAGTTCTGAATTTTTTTAAAGCCATTACTTTCTTATTCTCTGTTTCGTACTTTATCCCCTGTTGGGGGTGCTCATGTTTTATGACGGAAAAATATGAATACCTGCTGGATGCGTATGGTGTCGTAAATTAAAACGCAAAAACAAATGCCACAACAGCTGGTATGGCTAATCCTGTTTTCCTGCTATCAGGTTGCAGTTTTAATGGCTGCAATAGAGGAGCAGACAGTCAATAAATGGATTTTAATGGGGGGAAAAAGATCAATAATTTACTTGGCGAAACGCTGCAAACAGTTTGTTGAGAAAAATCTGCTAAAAAAGAATTTTGTCGATTGGAATTGCATATCTTTAGGCGTTTAGTGGTGAAAATTGCATACTATCGTGATTTTAGAACTAGGATTTTCCCTGTTTTTATGCAATTTATTGAAAAAATTGAATTTGCAGTAACTTATTAAAATAATGTATGAAGAGTTGTATTCGGAGCTATTTCTGATGCCTTTTTTACATAAATTTTATTATTTTTTACTGCCAAACGCTTATTTTATACAATTTGTTTCTGATTCTTCTTCTCAATAACTATATTTCCTCCATTTTCTGGAAAATTTACAAATCGTTACTTAAAATATGTTTAAAATTTATTACCTTTAATGCTCCCTTACTTCAGACATCTTTTATCAGTCTGCTTAACAATATGCGTTGATTATCAATCGATAATCATAGAACTTTTCTTCCCCCAAAAAAATCTCCAAATGCGAGGGCCACACCTTCTTCGTCAGCAATCGTTTACGAGTTTAATATCTTTCTTTGTCACTGATGCAGAGCACAAATGTCTTTTTCTGCGTACGCTTGATGTAGAATCGGAAACGGTCCCCAACAAGAACACGAAATTATTCCGAACGAGAGGATAAACTTTCTCGCCCCAAAGTAAAACCCCCTGCGGCGAGTCCAAGCCTTAAACGAGGATACGGTGAAAAAGAAAAGTCCCCCCCATTTTCCTTACGCTCATCATCATCGTTCGACGTACATATAGGCCGGTTGTTCCTGAAACGAGTATGGACAACGCGCTACAATAACAGGACGCTTTTCATTGGTCCCGGAACAGGTATTCGATCATTTGGGGATGGTTCCCTGTGGCTAGCGCCAGAGGACAGCGTCACACCTTTCCCTCGTTCGCACAAATAGGATTGTCACACTCAATTTTCTCCAGCAATGATATTTCCTTACAAATGCGTGTGGAAACACAATTTAAACCTCCAAAAAACAGGCGAAAGACTTCCGATGGGTGGAAGGTTCAGAACCATAAACTACAAACATCTGCGTCCAGCGGAAGGAAGTCTTCCCCATCCTGCGTTTTGCAGATTTTTATGGTTCTTCCTGGATTCGGTAATCGATCGGAGGGAAACAGAAATAAGGTGCGCCTGGACAAGCGATAGGAAGATTTGCTCCCTGTTTGCTCTTTTTTAAGCAGACGCCTGTGTACTTTGGGCCGGAACCGAGGTTACACCCGGTGAAAGTAAAGTGAATAAAATCTTTCAACCGATCACAATCCCCAATCACAAACACGAACATCGGTTGTGTTGAATGGCAAGAAGGAAAGTGTTCTTTTTGGTAAAACACGGCAAGAAAAAGGAAAATGTGTTGTGAACGATTGCGTGAAATTAGCTTGTACTCGTTTGATGCTGCTTGCTGTGTGCTTACCGGTTAATTAAACGTAATTTGTGGAGCTTTTTGATGCAGCAAGAAGTCAGGTGCCGACAAGATGAATTGTATCGATTTTGCTATTCTGATACAAAGGATTAGCTGGTCTGAGCCCTTTATCTAGACATCGTTTGTTGAGGATATTGAAAGTATGCAAATTACGGACAACACACTGCAGAAAACGGTGCACTATCGTCGATCTAAATTGCAGCTGCATGCGAGGAAGTCTAGCGATTGGTTGGATGATAGAAGAAACGTGACTTGTACCTGATATTGCTGTAATATCCGATTACAAACAGGGGTTTTTGATGAAATGAGTGTTGTCGTTGAGCGTTTCAATCGTTTAGTAGGTCCTCGTAAACGGTGTTTCCATCAACAATCGAAATGAATCCTGTGGAAGGATGAGACAACTCCACGCCATCCAGGAAACCACAATCGTTTCATGTCCTGTTGTGTCGTTTAAATCGCTTTGTTTTGCAAAATACAGTATCTCGCTCTTGCTCCAAAACCAAGGGGGAGAAGAATTTGAGCGCCATTACAGGGAGCTAGATTGAGAGCGATTGTTTCATTGGCGAGGAATCCTTAGGGAGTTTGAGCTTCCATTTACAACGCAAATTTAAATGTTCGTCCAAGTTTGTCCATTGATCAAGTCTTATATAGCGTTGGTTTTAATTTATTGGAATTAAAGTAAACAAAAACCAAACACTTACCGGTTCGTCATTTCGGCAGGGACGGCATGGATTTCAACCTTTGTTTGATGTTGCTGTGGAAGTTGTTGCTGTTGCAGTTGTTGCTGCTGCTGTTGCTGATGGAGCTGTGGCGGTTGTAGCTGTAGGGAGGACTTCTGCTTCGTCGCTTGTTTGTATCGACCTGTTAAACAGTTATTATTAGGTATTAGGTCTTGCTAAACTATAAAGTGCTATTAGATATTCTTTATTTAATATTTTCGAAAATTTAATTCATAATAAACAATGTAAAATCATACGAAAAACCAAAACATTACATTCTACAGTCTTTAAAAATAGCTTATTTATGATGAAAACGGCAAAACCTCGAACAGCGATGTTAAGAATAGAACGATAAATAAACGGTTTGTGTCTCGAATATAAAATCGCAGTTCGTTTTCAGCGAGATGCTAGCGCCTCTAGCGATCTTTTGTAGAAGCTATGCAATGTTTCCATACTGTACACAGTAGATGTCGCTACGAAACTTTTATCGTTTTGCGCCGTGTTGTATGCAATCAGCTGCACACGAGAACGTAGGGTTGTAATTTTAAAATTTAGGAATTTTAAACATGCTAATTTTTTAATTAAGGCTTTTAATTGTGTTATATATCTTGAACTTGCAATGTAATGCTATGCAGTAACTCGAACAGAAATGCTGACAACTTAAATCAACAATTCATTTTTGCTAGTTTACTGTGGATGACTATGGACATTCGTTTCTAGTTTTGGTTATTGAATTTCCAGGAATCCTGTGTCCTTTTTTCTGTCAGTATTTAAAAGAAAGGTGTATTCAAAGTCAAGATATTGTTCGATTTTTAGGTATTCGAAGTTCCGTTTGAATTTGTCATAGAAAACCGGGAAAACGATACTTACTCAAAGCGAAGAAGAGCGACAGCACAGCCTTTAACCGTCCGCAGCAGATGTCATTCGGGGTGACCGATTCTAAGCCGCCAACCTGATGCAATTTTAAAACCGTGAGGCACGAGTTCACGTTATCGTACTGTGGAGAAAGAGGATAAAAATACATCAGAAAAGCGATAGATTGGAATACTTTAGGAAAAAGGGTAAGAGAAGATAGAAAGGAAACGTTCTATGATGTAATGCACACTTGTTGGAGATTAAGAAAAATGGGACTTTATTAAAGGGGTTTGACACGCTACATACGGCTACGTGCGCGTTGTCGTATGCGACTGTAACAAATCGATTATTGGGTCTAACTGGGGGTGTTCGAGCCGTTTGGAGAACATGTGGCACAATTGTTTCGCTAGGATCATATGATGACGATATGGGAAATTGCATGTGTGTAGAGCGTTGCAAGCTGTTCAAGATTTGTGGATGACGTAAGAAGGGAGCTCAAGCAATACCAAGTTAACTTTATTAGAAATTCTTCATTATTTCGATTTTGAAGGCAATATTCCTGGTTGAAAACGATAAATCGTTCTATTTAAAACCATCATCAGTCTGTCTCCCAATACAATGTTAATAGAGTTATTCATCTACTCCACATAAAATGACTCAATATAGTTACGCAGAATTATGGAGCTACAATTATAAAATACCCAACCTACAATTAAGTCACCCAAGATTGACATCTAACGGGAGCTGTAACACGCGTGTACGGTTCAATCAAACCACTGGAGATTCCAGTGACAACAACTGTTGCTACACATTCTTCTGTTACGCTTAAGGGAGAGAATCCATCATGCTCACCCATCTCGGACCGAATTCTTCACAGTCACCCTACCCATGCCCACAACTCAAGCGCTACGTCACTATGCCACTGCTCGTATTGCAGCTAATAGCGCACCAGATGCGGTGGAAGTGAAGCGAATGTAATCGAACAAGTAGCTGACGACACGGTATCCATCCACGGTGTACGTGGTGTTTACTTCTTTCCGCCCGTTTGTGAGACATTTGGAATTCAAAGAGAAGCATTAAATATATGACGCGATGTTTTAACAACGATAATAATCGTTTGGTGAACATGAGGGTGGTTCAGACGGCGCTAATATGCAAAACTGACGCACACGAAATGACGTGGCGTAGCTTTCGCGGAAACTGCCAAACCCATGGGTGAGTGACGTGGCTCATTGTCGGATCAAGATATGTGGAGTGTGACCCTGCAACAGAAATTACGATTTAATTCATAACGCTTGCGATGAATTTCACGCACCGCTGGTGATGAGTGATCTAGATCTAGTGCGAAGTGTTGTTTGTTTTCACTCCGGACCTCCGACACTTTCGGCGAGTGATCTTCATTAGCGATGGATGTACGCAAGGTGGAGGAGAGTCTGTCTTATCGCGAATTTTAAACTCAGGTCTGATTGTGGTTGGAAATTTGTTTGCCTGGAAGCCTAATTTCGATGTCCAAATCATATGGAAGTATGCAGAGTTCGGTGGTTTCGGTTCTGCATCGTTGATCATGAATTACAATGAATGGTCTTCAATGTCACGGGCACAGTGGGACATTAAACTGGCAGGTTCAGTGTTGTTGGTGCAGAAATAAAATAGGGGTGGTCGGGGGTCATGGGCACCCAAAATATGCTAATTTATTTTGAGGACATACAAGGTCAGATTTGTAACGAAACAGTTCCTAGGTACTTATAGCCACGGTGATGCAAAATATAAACAGACATTCACATGTCATTTTCAGACATTTTCAGACAAAAACATTACTTTCTGAAGCACTCATAATACTTTTAAAAATCTCATGCAATCGATCTGGATGCATTGCAATTAATTCTTCAAAGTAATTCCTCGATCATCTCTTACAATCTTTAAATTTGAAGTTGAAGTTGTTTATCAATTACGTACAATTTCATCTAGAAAATAATGGGTTCGGAATGTATTCGGAATGTTTGGAAGGACTGTATAAACTCATAAATATAACTAGCAGAATGATAAATAAAGCTCCGAAGTTAATGACAGGATGCTTTACCCATGAAATAGAGCATAAAAAATGCTACAAAAACTAAGTTTTTGCTAAATTTTTCCCAAGCCTATTATTACTCTACCGACTCCATTTGGTAACAAGATTACCTGAACTTAACCTCTCTTTGCTAGACCGAATAGAAGATGGATTTGTATGCGCCATCGGGCGTATAGTCGTGGCGTGCCTGATGCTCATTCTCGGTTAACCCACAGCAATGCAAAAAAAACTGCGAAAGCGATCGTTGAATAATACCGGCAAACCACGAAAAAACGACTGTCAAAACAACTTCCACATGATCCATCCACATCAAACCTTCGGAACGGTCCAATCGATTCCGCACTCAGAACCGTTTTTTGTTTGGTCCTATGAAGGGTTTTGATTTTTGGGACAGGTGAGAACCCAATTTTCGCTTCACCATTCCTTCCAGGGATAGCAAACACTGCGAAGAATGCACCGCAGATATTCGGCATAACGACGTAACCTTTTTTTCTGTCTTTCCGTTGGTGGCCTAAGTCAATATAGCCTTGCGAAAATTACCTTTTCCTGATGGTGGCTTGATATTACGACGGTCGGTATGCTGCCGTATTCATGATTGCGATCGTAAAAGTAACGCAAAACCCACCGTTACGGGTAGTGGCGAGATTGCAAATTAAATACCCGCAATACCTGCGTAGGCAATGGCATTTTGCACATACTTTTAGGGCCTGGGACATTGTTTTTTTTTTGGGTTGAATTTTATGTACGCATGGCGTGCGTTGGTGATTTAGCAAACGGTATTGGAATGGTTGGCCTACTGCTAAATAGCTCCGAAACGCCTAGAAATATTTTGATTGCCCTTCTTTATATTTTTGCAAACATTCCTTAATGAGAACCCGCATGCAAATGATAAAAGACAAAACGAAAACGTTGACGCAAAGTTTCAAATTTATGCATAAACCTCACTGAACTGTTAAATTACCGGACGAATTACTGGAATGTAAATAAAGGAGGAAACGATTTGATTAACAAATCAAATAGGCTTATTTTTCCCCTGCTTACCGAAAGGTTTGACGAATGGGTAAGAATTAGCTTCAAAAGCCTATATAACCTTCGCAAAGTGATTGATTCCGAACAATAAACGACCCTTTTTCCGTAACCCATCAAGTGGAAGGGTGACTCCATCCAAAAAAGGATCGCTTGTTAACCTAACATCAACAAGGCATCAACATCGACGAGAGCCTTTCTATCCGTAATAACCAGGAACCAAAAACCATGTTTACCATGTAATAATAATCAAACCAAACACAGGAAAACTTCCCATTTCTTACTGAGTACTGAGGTTTGGTTGAGTTTTTGTTGTAGTTGGGAATATGCCAGGTCAAAATAGACACTTATTTCTGGGTATGGAACTCCATTTCCCATCCCATTCATCCAGCACGAGCACGCGAGACACGAGTCTCCGACGCGAAGCTTCGATGATCGGACCATTAATCTTCTTCTGCTGGCGCTCATGAATGAATGGTGGTTCGGTACAAGCGGAGAAGCTTTGTGACTTGATGACAAATTGCCACCTCCTAGTGCAGACAAACAAACACGGCTTTGGCTGAGGTTTGCGTTAGAACACGAGAGAGTCTAGACGAGAGAGTCTTGTTGTCTTGTTGGATGAAGAAAAACAGGGCAGTTTTAGAAGGAGTTAGCTGTGACCGGACAGCTTAGAAATTGGAGCATGTTTTCCTATCCTGGTAGTAGACATTGAGGCGAGATCTCGATCATCGCTTTTTAAAGACGTTGTACCATGTTTTCCTAGGAGTTTCCTAGGAGAAACCCCTAAAACTACACAACAAACTAATACCTTAACATATGTAGTTCCTTTCTGACGATCTCTGGTCGGTTTCGGTAAGGGTCCAAGTTATTTTTAGTCCTCTAGGTTCGCTAGCGGTACATATGGTACAACTTCAACCACATTGCGCCAAAAATGGAACACAACCACGTGTCCAAGAACGTTGGAGACCCACGAACCGGTCACCCATACTCGGCACCATAACTGCATCCAGCAATAGCTTCAAGAATGCAGTCTGGAGATCCGAATGGGTAAGAAAATATCCCCAAAAAGGGAAAACACTTTCCGGGAAGCGACGCCACATAAAAGGGGATCGTGTTTATACACGATGACCTTCCATGGGGCGTGTGATGCAAGATGTCAGTGACCGGTTTCCCGGCGTTTGGTCCACCGACCACCGACACGATGTTGAAAGCGAACCGATTCCGTTGTAAGGTGAGTCACGCCCGGCCCCATTCGCCAGCAAATCAAAGCACGAGATGAAACACATTCCGACGACTCGGTCTCGGTGAGATGGCGGGATTCGATTGGCGACCGCTCGTCCAAACATCCTTGAACGATGACCGTTGTACAGAAATTAGAAATACAAATGCACTACATCGGCGCAGCAGGGTTTTGCATTGGCATCGTACTGCAATCAGGACCCTTTTGCAGCCGGGAATTGGCAACTCACGATCGAAAGATTGCCCGGTATTCAGGGCACACAGGACGCTTCGTGGGAATCCTTTTTAGCACTTGACAGACACAACAGATCCGCCCGGTGGATGAAGCGAAACGCCAATCAATCTCCTGGTTATGGTTTTCATCCGTTCATCAGTACATTCTTGTTACGGTTTTGTAAGGATGATAATTAGCTCTGAAAGGTCTTTAAGTCACGTCGCGCAAAACATTGAACTTCCCGACACGTTTGCCGTTTCCCCAATGGTGGTGAATGAATAAATCTAGGTAAAGGTGTTCTTTGGAGCTTTATATTTAGGTTACAGCCGGCAGGAAAAAGTGTCCTCGTACGGAAGTTTCTTATGTCACAATAAATATACCAAGGGAATTCCACAAAAGGCGTACAAAGGCACAGAAGTTGGCAGATGATACATCCTTCCTTCCTGTCCTTTGCGCTAAAGAATAGATGGGCGACACAACTTCCGCGCGAATAAACCACTTGATGAGGTCACGCCCAGCCGACGACGTGACCTGCACCATACGCGAGGGTGACACTTGGGTGTGTTTGAGTGTGTGACACAGATTCTAGAATTACTTTGTTGCGCGAACAAAGTCTCGCATTCTCTTGATTAAATTATTTTGTTTAGCAAACTTCCTCATCGGGACAGATTGTTATCGATTCGCGGAATAATAACTTAGGCTTGTGTGAGCTGATGAGAGAGATGTTATCAACTATTCGTATCTACCGGGAGAAGAAACGCGTTAATTAAGCGAGGAATATCCCAAAAATCTCACCAATTTGATGGCTTAATTAAGACTTAAAGTTTGGAGTCCCTGTCACCTTTATACAGAGCAAAAAGAGCGTTTCTTCAAGCCTTTAACACGTAGCAGACATTTAAAGACAACATTTTCGCCTGTTATTTTGCGGTTAGTGGCACACGGGATTGAATTACAGCTTGCCAAAGGTGTGAAGTCAAGGTGAAACACTCGTTCCTCGCTTGTTTCTGGTGGTACACTCCCAACACGTATCCCAATTTGGAAGGTATGAACTTGAAACGAAATTACACCACTGATCTGAAGCTTGGACGATAGTGATCTTCGATTTCAAGCTTAATCACATAATCGGAATCAGCTTGTTATAGGAGTCGGTAGCCGAAGAGGTTTGAGCAAAGGTTGATTGAATGAAATGTGGGTCACCGAGCAGTAGCGGTCGATCACGAACTCCAAACCAGCGGTGTGCATGGCAATTAAAGACCCATTAGAAATGACCGTGGCCTTTAGCAGATGCGGATAAGGTAGGTTGACAGCATGATTATACTTAACTTTGGAAAACCGGGTAAGGAAGTTATTACTTGGGAAGTTCGGGTTCGCTATCGGTTTTTCGGACCGGATATCGTCAACATAGTTTTTGTGTGCACGTCCAAATTTATGACTAGCACTCGCGTAGTTAGTACCGCTATAATCACCACTTGAAGACCTTAAGCATCGGTCAGAAAGGGAAGGTCTTTAAGCGGTTGAGTCTGTTTCTGTTCTACCTAATTGAAAGGGTACCTTGCTAGAGCGGGAAGTGGGCGTTTTGCTTGTTTTGGCTCCTTCTTCTATTTGATATATTATATTTTATAGCTCACTGTGTTTGCTCCAACCATTCTTCCATCCCTCGCTAATCTAGTCCACTGTTCCTGGGGAAAAGGTAAACTTTCTTTCCAGTATGGAGTCACCGGCACATCAGGAAGGAAACTTTTTCAATAGCCCTCAACCAGCTCGTTCGCCCAGCTCGTCTATCCTTACGCAGTGACTTCAAATCCAACCCTTCCTAGCTCTGAGCAAGGCAGCAAGCGGGAAAAAGTTATGCGCGATAATTAAATAGGACCAATTTGCATAACATTAGTTCCTTCTGCAAGACCCACGCGTTCCAGTTCCGACTCTGGTTCGCTGTTCAGAATTTGATGATGTTTATTCAATGAACGGTAAGTCAAAGCTTCAGCTCCGGTGTTTGTACTTGATGGAGGCAATATTTTAGGATCGAGCTGGTTATTGCTGCCTGCTCGGAATGGATTTCGCTAGAAGTTCCTGAACTTTACCTCCCTTAATGTACGCTGGATGTGTATAACATGTACAGCAAGTCACGTTGGTGGTCTCTCAATGCTGCTCGTAGGGAACTAGAGCAAGTTTGTTGGTTCGAGTTCGAGGAGTTCGATTGGATTTGATTGGATTGCAGTAGCGCAAAGAGAGCGTAGGACCACCGAGACACAGACACACACACTTGACATTCGACCTTCACTGAGGTCACCAGGGAACGAGCGTTGATTCGATCAAGCAGAACACTGTGTCCGAGTTGAGTAAAAAGAAAGATGCGAAAGTGCATTAATTGAAAGAAATGAACGTTGATTGAGGGAGCTCCAAAAAGTAGTGTCCAGGTCCCGCCCAATCGCATAGTCAGCTTTATTAAGCAATTTAATTGGTAAACAGCCGACGGCCCCAAACCTTCCAAGGCAACAAATCCTATTCAGCTGACAATCATCGTCGCTCCCCGTGCGATGTGATAACCTTTTTTGGTTAAATTCTGATTTCGTGATGTGTGACTTTCTGGAAAGAGTGTCCCATAGGTGTTACCTTAACGGTACCTTACTTAAAGGGAGAAATTAAAAAAAGAAGAAGCGCTGGCTAACCTTCACGTCGCATCTTTCTTTCAGGTTCCACCAAGCAGGCAAGTTAAGAGAGTTAAACAGCTTCCACGGGACCAAAGCAAATCATCGTCGCCGGAGTCTTATAGCGCAACTTCATCAGCATTGAGTGTTGCCAGTGTTGCGCCGGCGTTTTATCCCCGAAAATGGGTCACGGTTGCTATAATTGCGCATACGTCGCAAGTGTCCTTCCCGCGCGTGGTTGGCAGGCGTGCGCGCGCCCCGTATGAGTGACTGACTGGTTTTCGCGCCGCTCATTGCGGCTGAATCCCATTTAAGGAAATATCTTTTTTGCATGCACATTCGACACGGCAGAGGTAAGGCTTAGGTATGGCCGGTGTCTCGTGTGTGAGTGTGTGTGCATAATGTGGATAAGGGAGTAGGGCGAACGTTAAAGCGCTATTTGGAAGGAAACGCCACAAGGTGATGAAACGACACACTACCAGAGATTCTCACCCTTCCTTCCAAGAGTCAGTGGTGGTTGCATCTCCCAAAACCGATGCCTTTAAAGCGGCATGCTAATGAGGCTTCGTCCTGACTGACTTCAAGCTTTAAAGAAATGAAAAAAAAAATTCCGTTTCTTCAATCTTCGTAAGTAAACAAAATGCGTAAATTATCCGGAGGCTCCAGGGACCAGTTGCTGATTCTTCGAAGTCATCCAAGTGCACCCAGATATCTGGGAGATTAAAAAAAGAACGAACACACACTCACACACACAGAAACCTAGCGGAGAAGAAGGTCAACCGGGTGATAATTCGCGCCCCAACCGGTACGCTACTACGCTACACGGCACGATGCCCGTTTTCGCGGCTCCATGCCGTTTGCGATATAATGAGGCAAAAGGCGCGACAATTAAAGAAGCTTTTTGCTGGTGCCGATTGACGATATAGCTAGCCAGGTTGTCCGGCGTTGTCCTCTTTAACGCTCTTTGCAGTTGGAATGCGTTCTGCAAATCTGAGAAAGTATGGTGTGCTGCTCCCGGGCGTTGGATAATGACATAAGACCGGTAATTATGCACAGTCGTAATTTTTAAAGTACAAACCACCAATTGGTAAAACTCAACGAAAGGCAAATTTTATGACGCCTTCGAGGGAGAGGGCTTAAAATGTTCCAGGAAGAGCAGTTAGTGAGGTGCTTTATTTTTATTTGATTTCTGGAAAATATAGAGAAGTAAATTTAATTAAGGGTAATATCTTGGAAACCGAAGTAGATCAAACAATTGCATCTTAAGTGAGGTATTTTGAGAGTGAGCTTTGATGCTTGGGAGCTTCACTGCAGTTGGCTTTGCGTAAGAAACGGGTCTGCAAAGTCTGGAAGTTAAGTACGAAATTGTGCTCAACAAAATATTCTAAACTTGTTTGTTTGTTCTGTTCATGTTTCACGGTTTTTATCGGTATTATCAAGCAGGACTAGACTTTTTTACAAAAAACGTTAAATAATATAAAAAAATGTAAAAATGCATTATATTGTTAATGCGTTCCTATAATTTCTTCATTTTCATAGTCTTTTTTCTCTATTTTTTGTTTTCTTCTTCTTCTTCTTCTTCTTCTTCTTCTTCTTCTTCTTCTTCTTCTTCTTCTTCTTCTTCTTCTTCTTCTTCTTCTTCTTCTTCTTCTTCTTCTTCTTCTTCTTCTTCTTCTTCTTCTTCTTCTTCTTCTTCTTCTTCTTCTTCTTCTTCTTCTTCTTCTTCTTCTTCTTCTTCTTCTTCTTCTTCTTCTTCTTCTTTCTTCCTCTTCTTTCTTCCTCTTTTTATTCATCTTATTTTATTTTACTCATCTTCATAGGTATTTCCTGTTTTTGCTCTTTCTTTGACTTCTATTTATTCTCTTCATAATTTAATTTAATTGTTTTATTCTGCTAATTTTTCATCTTTCTTCTTATCTTTCGACTTTTTCCTATCCATTGATGTGTAATTCGTCTTTTCCTTATTTTTATTCTTCTTTTTATTTATCATAAGCATCTTTTGCTGTTATTGTACTTTACTAAAATATAAAAGTTCATTATAAATTCAAAAAGCATTGAATTAAATTCAGCAGAGCTTTCTTATGAGTTTATTTATAAATATAAACTTGAATAAAAAAGTTAACACCCATGTGCATCGGCCGGGAATCGAACCCGGGCCGCCCGCGTGGCAGGCGAGCATTCTACCACTGAACCACCGATGCTTCTTGCTAATTGAAGGCTAGCGAGCATTGTTGTGGCTATATCGATAAAAATAGGTATTAAGCAAATCACCTAATCTAATCATTGAATACTTGAGTGTGCATCGGGAGACTAATCTCTTTTATGTATGTTGATAAGAAGAATAAATATATTTTCTTAAGTTGTACTGCTTCTTTTCTCCATTGTGTCAAGTTTGATTCTGAAGATTCTTCAAATGTAAAATAAGGAATGAGGAAGCACTATTAATGAATCGAAAACCCACCTTCCGAATGCCTTCTTATCACTCACAAGCACCTCCCTAATGAACGTTGATCGATTTCAGATAGCTATTTTTAAAGCCTCTTCAACAACCAAACATTCTTGTTCGAATTCCCCTCGGGCACACATTAACAACGAACAAATAAAAAAAAAACAAACCTACCGATTTAAATGATAGGGTGATTAATGCCAAACTTTCCCCCACGCTCGAAGAAATTGGGAAAAGCATACGAAAAAACAACAACCCAGACAGACATTGGGTCCCATCCTCTCGACTCGTTTTAATGCATGCTAATTGGCGTGTTTAACGTCGCCATCGATTATCGATTCGTCGATGATATGCGCTTGGCTGGCGTGTGTTTTGTTTTTCGTCTTCCCCAAATACGTCGTACAATTAATTTCTCTAGGACTTTTTCGGGACACGAGACAGAAAGAAATGTTGAGCCTCTGAATCGGGGGAGTGTTCCAGGATTGCTGCTTATCAGGTGGAATTCTCTGCCTCAACAGGTTGCCATGAACACCGGAGTGGATTGATTTCTCGAGATAATAAAGGCAGACGACAACAACAAATCGGAACCAACATATAGCCCAGGAAGCTTTTCGATGGGGCGCTCGCACTGTAGGCTTAATGTCTTTGATCGATTGATCGATTGATTGGGGTTTCGCGTTTACCGCCCGTAGGCGATTAATCCTGTTCTGTCAATCACACTGCAGCCCGAGAGCAGTTTTCGCAACGAACAGGTGAAGACGTGTGTTCTCGGGTATCTCGGGAAAGTATTTAAGCCGATTTACGACCAGACACAATTATTGACCGTTTAAAGCGTTTGAACGGTTTATAATGTGGCTCGTTTTATCGAGGCGCACGGTGTGGACTCGCCTTTTTATCAAATTTACGACAGCAACAAGCCATTTTTACGAGCCAACTTGTTTTCCTGTTGATCTTTTATTTGGTTGGGATGCTGTGCGCCAATTTATACGATCAATTTATAACAGCTTTTATCATTCGCCTTACAAAAAAAGAAATCGAAAAAGCGCACTCCGCTTTGATCCAGCGAGAGTTGGGAGCTTTTTTTTCCATTCCACACCATATCTCTTAAATGGCGGATAAAGTACCAATAAGGGAACAATTGCACAACATTGTACTTTGTTGGTGAAGATACGGTTTGTTTCCTCGTTTTTTTTGCTCCCCTGTTGGTTAAATTTGCCAGGAAGCTACACCCCAAATGAACTTTTGTTGAGCATGTTGTTCTCTCGCCTCTCGTCTCCTCTTGATACCTCCCCTGCGCTCATCTTAAATGCCATTTTGTTCCGACCAAATCCAAACTACAAAGAAAGTCTTTTAGCGTAGGTCGAATGGTACACACGGATGTACCGATACTGGCTGCCGTCCCCCAAAAGCGCGATCTCATTCTGCACGTTTTCTGCCCGTTCCTGGGTGGACCACTTTGGAGGAGAAAAACATAAATGCCGCCCGTTGTTTAGGCCTCAGAATGAAAGCCCGGGAACACCTCCTCTCTCCCTCTCCCGGAAAAGTTCGATCACAAATTGCATTAGCACAGCACACGGCCGCCACTCCAAATACGGAAACCACAGCATCGAGATCTATGTGTGGTCGTCCGCCGCCGCCATTGCCTACGAGCAGAAAAAAAAGCTCTCATGTGGTCTTAGCTGGGTCCTATCGGGTTGCCTATCGGCGCTGGCTTCACCGGTGGCGCTTTTTTCGGGGGAGCAAACACGCGTTTTTACCATTTATCTTCGACCAATTTACAATGGCTCCACTGCGAGCAACATATCCCGCCGGGCGGAGGCCAATTGTTGCGTTGCAAAACCGTGTCAGTCCCGCCGGAATCACGTTTGTGGACCATGTTTCGAGTCTCGCGGGTGCGCACCCGATTGCGATATCGGTTACACAGTTTTGAGCGGCGTTATCGTGTGTTCAATAAGGTAAAACGTAGGGAACTGTGTTTGAAATTTATATCTCTCCCTCTCACCACAACAAAAAACCACAGGATCAAGAGTTATACCGATATGTCGGGTGGTCTGGGTTTGCCAATGTTCTAAAACGTGTCTGGAGCAGCAAACAAAAAAAACGACAACAAGTCCCAGGACAAACGAGATATTATTGCAACGCTTTTGCTGATATATCGAGCCGGATGCGCTTTGGTTGCCCGCATCCGTAAAGGTGGTAAAACATCGTTGACAAAGTGTGAAATGGTGATAACCGTGTGGTCGCGGTAGGACACAACAAAAGCGTACCACCATCAAGGCGTTGACAGAACGGAGGTCGCTTGCTTTCACGCTCCTCGGCAACCGGCGCGTGTGTATGTCTTTATTGTTTGCGGGAAACAGGCAAAAGTGGATGAAAAATTTGCATTTGTCTCGGTTAATAGAATGGAGCATAAAGTCACCATCACCAGGCTGGGCACACAACATGGCAGTGTGGTGGTGGATTACACACATCACAACAAGGACGCCAAGACGCCGGTGGTGGTTCGTCTGGTGGTGGTTTATGGTTGATGATGGCTTTCGGTGCAAATGCATGGCGAGTTGCAGCCATCGGACGGATATTAATGGTTCAGTAACGGTGAAGGACGATGTAACAAACGTTATGAAAATAAAAGTTTTTGCTACGTTTGCTGCTCGGGGTCTTCTGGTTTGATGCTAAGACAACCGGCAAGATGAATGATTATGTTGGTATCGGTTACTTTAGAAGAGTATAAGCATTACGGTCGTTTAAAAAATATGTACTTAAGAGCTTGAAAGTATCTCCAGAGCGATTTTTTACAGAAGATAGAGTGAAAATTGTCTATATTATATTCAAAATAAAAAGCTCAGTAGCATTTAAACACAACTACATCGAGTGAATACAAATACTTGGTCCTTTAAACCTGAGGATGCGATTCAAATCACATCAGATCTTATTTAAGCTGTAACAATAAGTTTAGTTAGTGATTATTAGAGATATTCTTTTAGGTATCCCATTAGAACGAAGCTTAAAATCTTCTTCTTTCTGAGCCTAACGACCTCTTAGGTCATGCCTGCTATTTGTGGCTTACTAAACTTATTGTTACCGCATAGTTGGATAGTCAGTCCTTACTATGGGAGAACGGCCCAGATGAGACTTGAACCCCGGTCCTGCCGTCTAAACACCGGCGCCGCTGTCGCATCTACCACCGGGCCGCCAACTATGCGGAGATGCTTAAAATATGCAGATGAAATAAAGGCTTAGGACTCTGTCCAAAATCGATGAGCCGCTGTTGAGAAACCAGAATTATTTTCGGAGGACTCTGTGAAGGCGACGACGTCATCTATGACGAGCTCCTTTAGCAACTCGCGACCTCGCATCTGTAAAGTTGGTCTATGTTGTTGTCAACTTCTTGGAGCACTAAGTACTGTAAGCTTAAAGTCATTAGGCTTCGATAAAGATTGACGAGAACATAGAAGGTTTTTCAAAGGATTATATATACACGACGACGACGTCTCCAGGGTCTCCTCGCTATGAGGACCTCGCAAATTGTAAAACTGGTCTACCTTGTTGCCAGTTTCTTGAAGCGCTAAGTGCTGAAGGCTTAGAGTCTTAGAACTCTGATTAAAATTGACGATATATCAAAGAAAATACTTTTACGAATTTGGAAGAAGTATTAAAGGACTCTGCAACAGCGGCGCCGGTCTTCAGGCGGCAGGACCGGGATTCAAATCACATCTGGGCCGTCCCTCCATAGTGAGGACTGACTATCTAACTACATATGCGGTAACAATAAGTCTAATAAGCCAAAAATGGCAGGCATGACCTAAGAGTTCGTTAGACCAAGAAAGAAGAAGATAAAAAGGACTCTATAAAGAACTATATCTATGACGAGCTTTATGAGCTTCTAGCACAACAGCCTGTATAGGAATACTGTATAACACGCAAAGGTCTTTTGATACTTGATGATAGAAATTAGTGCGAAGATTTCGCCTCCTGTGAAATTTGTCTGTCTTGTTACTAGTATCTAGCAGAACTCAGTACTGTAGGCATTAACATATTATTTAACTGCAACATCATCACCTTTCACGCGGTATTTGTCAGCACTAGACCGTAAAATTTGGGCGGTCTTATGTCCAATGCCACTGCCGATTTTTACACCGCAAATCAAATCAAATTTCTAAATCTCTCGCAGTGTCAAATCTCGTCTGAATCGCATTCTCCTCGTTCAAAGTATTGACTATCCTGCAATACGGATAAACTAAGTCTAGGATGCCAAGAATGACAGACCAGAGCCCCCTTGACATTGTAGTGACAACGAATAAGAAGAAAAAATATTCATATTGTTCAACAACGGCTTTATGCTATTTTAGAACGACGGTGGTAAAACGTGTGCCACCCTAGAACTGCGCGAGATCAGGAATCAGGAATTGGGGAACACACTATCACGATTTCGCCAAGGTATCGACAGCGGGAATCGGAAATATATTTTAACTGCTGCCGTCGTCCTCGAAGGAATGTCATTCCAGAATAACAATCTGCCGCGGAATAGCAAGCAAGCCTTCCTTCATAGCACGAACTTTTTATTGGCGGTAACGACCACAAGCGAGTTGCGAAGAAGATGCAGAATAAATTTATGTCCATACCGTGCGCGCATCATAAGCAGCGGATGCACACACGTTAAGTCCACCAAAGTCACGAAGAATGCGCGAATTTCAGCCAAACAGCACGACCTTTGGAGTGCTGTGAAGCCGCGCAAACTGCTTTGACAGTAGGCGGCAAATAGCGGTATAGCACATACAAATCAAACTATCACTGTTTCTGCATTCTATTCATTCCTGCCGAATGTCGCGCTCCAATGACAATCCAAATAGCTGTGAAGGTCCACACAGTAAGAGATATTCCCCGGCACGGTTGAGGCACCTCAAAAAAGCGTTCCCTCTGTATCACGAAAGGTGAATTTACAATAAGTTATTGCCTATTATTTCTAGTTTCTATGACCATGGGTCGTCCCGTCGTCGATAAAGCGTAACATAAGGAACCGCGCCATGGAAGAAGCATATGGAAGCAGACGACATTGGGATGCATTTCATCGAGTGCCGTGTGTATATGTTTACGTGTTTATGTGTATGGTCTATCGCTATACATGCATACATTCCAAACAAGATGCTAAGCTAGCGCATCACACAGAATGCACACGAGTAAACGAAGCGAGAAGATGATAAACCGTGAGATGATCCGAGTAATCCTCGCGGACGACCCGAAAGAGGTGATAGCGCGAGTTCGAGAGGTCGTCGGTTAGGATATTCCCTTTTCTTTTTTGGTTTTGTTGCCTTTTCGTTAATCATAACAAGCGACTGGGAGCATATAGTCAGCGCGTACCGTACCGTAACATTGTTGGCGGGTCGATCGTACAGAAACAAAACATTTGGTCTCGAAAGAGTATAACAGGCTCTTGAGGAGGGTTATGATTCATCCGAGAGGCAGCATGGTTTGGGATAGTCCCATGTTTTTAGTTCGACCATGAAAACGATGCAAACAAAGGGTTGAAGAGTTTGGCGAGGGAAAAGGGTTCTATAAAAAGGCACTCTGCTTGTAAACCACCAATGAAAGTAGAATCAGAGACAGAGAGAGTAAAGAATTGGGATTACCCAGTAGACAAGGCTTAACAGGAGAAAGAATTGCATTGTAATCAAGTTGTTGAAAAGACTCGTTTGTCTTTTTAGAGTTTAAAAGTTTAAGAGGAAATAATCTTTCTTTTAAGAATTGCATTTGTCTGGGTTATTAGAACCCCTAGAGTTAGGCAATTTGCTCGTCAAAGTTAGTTTTCCAATCTACGCATATCCTGTTAAAGAAACAAAAAATTACAAGAAGACTTGATAAGAGATGCATCACGGTCTAGTTGGAGAGATGATATTGCGTGCCAAAAACTCCTAAATTTATGCAATTTGCATTACAATCCTAGCTTTTCAAAGGTTATTAACGTATTTTGTGGCCTCCTGGGAATGCATCCATTTTATGGGAGAAAAAAAAACTCTCCATTCAACCATAATGTTCCGTGCATCATTATCATCATCCCGACAGCATGTAACGCTACCTACTGCTACATCACCCACCACAACGACTGCGTAAATTATGTCTTTTTAATGATGTTGAACAATATTCGATTGCCGTTTAATAATGCCATTGCAGCAAACGGTTCTGTTTTTTTTCAATCCATTCTTTCCGAACAGCTAAACGGGGGCGAACAGTCTAGCCACCGCCCAGAGGTTGATCTCCCGTGCTCTTCCCATGTCCAGAGAAGCCGTGGATGAAGCCTTGCCGGTAGAGAATTTATTTGCCTACATTAAACGGCCTCGTGGGTGGGTTTATGTGTCGCAAGTCCGTGTGAGCGACGATTCTCACGCGAGCTGTCCCGTGCGAAGAAGTCAATACTATTATCATTAACATTTTGAAACGAGCAGCGCTCGGCGTATAAACATATGGTGGCGTGTATAAATATAAAAAGTGTATAAATAAAAGCTGGATGGGTGAGCCGAGTCGAGATCCGTTTCGAACGGAAATTGCTTCTCGATGACCAATAGGACATGGCGGAGGTTTATAATGTTGAGCTTGAGAAGAATGGCGCGAGCGAAGATCATTACATACTGAACGTTTTGGGGTGGTCTTGATCAGCAGCTTAAGGTATGGGGCTTGGGAGCTTAGGACTTAGGAAACAGAAATAAATTGATATGGTGTTCGATCGTCACACATTCTTGGAAGTCCTCACCCATCTCCAAATGTTCATTAGTATGTTGCGATCGTCGCATCTTCATCTCCAAAGCATCCGCTTCTTCCTTATCGTCTCTTTATTATTGAAAGCCTTATTTCCACCACAATAAGAATGACGTACAAAGCAGTCGGTGGAGCCTTCTTTTTATTTTGTTTCACACCTGGGCCTGGTTTTATTTGGCAAAGGCACACGGTACGGTGCCTATAGAAACGAAACAAACAGGACAAAACGACGGTATGGTAAAGCCCAAAGTCCACGGCGACACGCGACACTGCAACAATGTGTTGTGGTGGTGATTGCGGAATGTGAAACTTCATTTCGTTCACGCTGGACATCAACTCCCTTGCACACTTTAAATGAACAAGACAAATCGTCCAACAAGCCGTACGCGAATGGTTTGTCGCCGAAAATGCCATTCGCCATATTTGGTACGAAACAATAGTGCGCAAACAGTGTGGTCGCTACGGTTCGTCCCCGAAACACATTACCCGCAACGGAGTTGTAATTGAAAATAGTGTTGGGTGAGAGGTCCCGGTACAAATTTATAAGCAATAATTTAATGTCTCTCCCCATTCATTGGCTCATTACCTCCTATTCGGTGGAACACGACGGTGGGACACGAACAAGGAACTGTAATGGAGTTCCTGCCCGAAATACCGTTTGGTAGAGGTGAATGCAAAACTCACGTTTCTGCACGTGATCGCCATCAGGTCCGCTACGTTTGATTGTGGAGATGTTAGATAATTGATGGTAAGTAAATTACTATCATTATGTTTGTTGATTGTTGTAGCTTTGGATGTTTTTGATCAAAGATACGTGAATATGAATGGTCTTCAATATCAGATATTAAGAAACAAAACGATCGAATCTTGTTACGTGCTCGAATAGCTCAGATGGATATGATTCTCAGGAGTTAAAGTAGAACCTGACGTCACGTCATCAATATAACACCAGAAAAAAACCAACGTAGTTAGTTATACATGTAATACACAAACTACAAGTGTGAAGACATCTAGTTGTTAGAGTTCCTGATAGGTTCCGAAGTGTCTGAATAACTCAGGTAGTGCCAAAGATGCAGTCTAATGCAGTCTAAAACTCTAATATTTTTATCCACTCTACATAGAGATCATAGTTCGTTATAGATGCTCAATGGCCGTCTAAGTTAAGGGTCCTCGATTAAAGAACCTCTTATAAATGCCATTCGCCATATTTGGTACGAAACAATAGTGCGCAAACAGTGTGGTCGCTACGGTTCGTCCCCGAAACACATTACCCGCAACGGAGTTGTAATTGAAAATAGTGTTGGGTGAGAGGTCCCGGTACAAATTTATAAGCAATAATTTAATGTCTCTCCCCATTCATTGGCTCATTACCTCCTATTCGGTGGAACACGACGGTGGGACACGAACAAGGAACTGTAATGGAGTTCCTGCCCGAAATACCGTTTGGTAGAGGTGAATGCAAAACTCACGTTTCTGCACGTGATCGCCATCAGGTCCGCTACGTGGATTGTGGAGGTGTTAGATAATTGATGGTAAGTAAATTACTATCATTATGTTTGTTGATTGTTGTAGCTTTGGATATTTTTGATCAAAGATACGTGAATATGAATGGTCTTCAATATCAGATATTAAGAAACAAAACGATCGAATCTTGTTACGTGCTCGAATAGCTCAGATGGATATGATTCTCAGGAGTTAAAGTAGAATCTGACGTCTTGTCATCAATATAACACCCGAAAAAAACCAACGTAGTTAGTTATACATGTAATACACAAACTACAAGTAATTGTCAGAGTTCCTGATAGGTTCCGAAGTGTCTGAATAACTCAGGTAGTGCCTAAGATGCAGTCTAATGCAGTCTAAAACTCTAATATTTTTATCCACTCTACATAGAGATCATAGTTCGTTATAGATGCTCAATGGCCGTCTAAGTTAAGGGTCCTCGATTAAAGAACCTCTTATAAGGAGGATGATTAAAGAGTCCTCATATGCAAGGATTTCAAAGAATAATGTATTTAATATCTTAAACACTGAAACTGAAAGATCATAAACAAAGCTACAGACACCTGTAGAGGTTACACACTCCATGCTTATATTATTGACAGATATTGATAGAGAAATAAACTCCTCTGCATGATTAAAGACCAATTGAGTAATTTCGAAACATATTTTTGTCTAATAGTCCCAAGAAGCAAAGCAAATAAAGGTAAGGATCACTATATAATGTTAATTCAAACTATTCGTAATAGTTGTCTTCCAAGCAAAATACTCCAAGAGATGAGATCAGATCTAAAGCATTAACAAGTCTCGATTAAATCATACTCTTGCTCACTTAGCACGCTAAGTGAAAATAGCATTAGATACGATCATTTCATCCTACTCAAAGCAACCCATAAAACCGACCCATTCTTTCCTACTACCATCGTCCAGCGTCATATTACACCACACTCCCAGGTCCATCGTGATCGTGAGCAATCAGCATTTTATGCAATCATTTTTCTCTAAAACCCCAAACAACAAAAGCTGCTCTGGTTTCGTGCTCTTTCGGTGCATCGTCGCGCCATCAGTTCACCTTCATTATTTGCTTTCGGAAGCAGGACAGGAGACTTCCAATGGGGAAGCTGAAATCCGACACGCTTCATGAAGCGTCAATTTAGATCATTCCGACCAGTGTCTTTCCTTCCTGGAGGCGCTCCTGTGAGATCGAAGCGATCTCGGGTGTCTCGAGTTAGGTGGCGAGAAACCATTAGCGATTATTTCTGCATTATTTCGAAAGGCGAAAGCCACCGGCGACGAGATCACAGGCACACGATCACGACACCATCAAGTCAAATAATGGCCGGTTCGGCCCTGCCCGTCTGCTCATAAACTATCGCATGCTGGGCCAGTGGTGTTTGCGCTGGTGACCTGTGATGCATATGGGGTAGAGACAATGTGTCCATGTACGACGTGACGTGACAAAGCCCGGTGCGAGACCCATAAAGACGGATGGTTCCGTATCCGCTACCAGGGAAAGGAAATTGAAGACCGGACCCAACGGACTCCCACAGTGACGCAGTGATGCTGTTTGGAGATCTCAATTGTTTGACTTACTCGTTGCTAAGCTCCGTTGCCGGTTGCTCGATGTCCCAGTTTGCTCCGTCGCTTTACAATAAAGCGTTTTAGTCACAGTAATTACCGTCACAGCAAATGGCAATTGTGTAACAATTTCTTTCCGACTGGCACGCTTAATTGAACACGCAGAACTTTGTGATGGGCGCGAAGATCGCGCCAGGAAGATTTTACTGACGATCAATTTCAAGCACTTTGCGTTATTGAAAAGAGGTTTTAATTACTCGCTGTTGACCTTTTTGGGGCGCAAGCCACAGAATTGGAACGATCACGAATTGCACACACTCAAACGGCACACAAGATATGATGGCTTCATCGAATCGCTCGGACAACGTTGCACTTACACTTCGTATCGCGTATCTTTCGCACTGTGTATCACATCTTCTACATGCAAACAACTGATTGAAGTTATGAACGGGACAAGGATTTGGTTTTTCTTCGTGGAGCAAGAGAAGATCACTGAACTGATTAAACTAAAATAAACAAATCTTCATTTAACACTCTACAACATGCCCGTCGTTCCCGTTTTTTTGTATTTGGAGGATACAACAACAACATAAACGAACGGTTCGATCACGCGATTGGGTTTTGGCCGGGTGAAATACCCAAACCGACCAACAACTTTGGAACGGCAGAACCAACGAAAGCCACAAACAATTAAATGCAAGGCCATAAATCACTCTCGCTTGCCATTTTGGTGTTTGTTGATGCTTGATGCCGGACAAAACTAACATGCAATCGGGCCATACTCGCGACGAGATGCACTGTGGAGTGTCTCCGTGCAGTTGGCCCACAGCTGCCAACGTTTCGGACCCAAGGATTTGTCAATTGCTCCGTTAAATATCTCGGTGATGGATCTTCGAATGGTTCTCCCGCCAGTTTGTGTGTGTGTCTTGTTGTAATTTCCAACAGACAAAAACGCAAATAACGTTAAAAACCGGGTCGAAGACTACGACACCGGTAACAGCTCCATCACAGTAGTTGGAGCCAGGGCTCGAAGGTGATGTGTCGGCGACCTTGGCCATTAAAAAACGTATACTTTTTGCAAGCCCTCATTTACCCCGGCCGTTCGAAACGGGGGATGGCGCTTTAGAAAATGTGATGCGCGGAACTGCGTGAACAAAGTCAAAATCCCCAAGACAATCGCCACACACACACACACGCGCGCGTCTCGACTGATTTTTGCAGGCTTTGCAGTTGCGTTTGCATGTCTTGTTTTTTTTTTGTATGAGAACACGACAGCTTCCTGTCGTTCAGTCCCTTCATCTACCTTGTCTGGCTGGATGGCTGGGGTTTGGAGTTTTTTTTTCTAATGAAGCCTCCGGACATTGGTAGACAGTAAGATTTTTTTTGCTCCTTCTCTCTGTTGCTGCCTCCCCAAGCCAATGTAATTGTACCGTGTGAATACAGGAAAGAAGCGGTAAAACAAGCTCCGGATTATATACATTTTTTTACGATCGCGCTACCATCGACAGAATCATGGCTCCGATGACTTCCCAGACAGGCTGGATTGGATTGGATGTGGCTGGAATTCTAATCACTCGCCACATTTTCACGATGCCGTAAAATTGATCAAGTTTTTCAAGCTTAATGGGTAAGCACAGGGCAAGAAATCGGGTCATAGGCATGTTTGCCAATGTCCAGCCAGGAGGGATAGGATGCGTTAAATGGCGAAATGTATATGCCAATGTTAAATATCCTTTTTAATGATGTGAAGGCCTTCGGGATGCATTTGCATTCTAAGAGTAAAATCATAAACTGAGACTTAGGAACATATATTTCCGAGAGTTGTAATTCAACTCCGAGACTTTGTTACGAAACGAAGATTTGTCTCCAACCCTTAAGATATATTGTTTACTGTTTTAGCTAGTTGATGTATTCCGTCCTCTTAAGATACCTCTTATTATCTTGTTTTTTGCCTGTAATTTCCTCCTTGTAAGGAATTTCCTCCTAAAATGCAAGAAAGGCGAATGTTGACCATCAGTTGTGCAAAGCCGCCATTTTTGTGCTAGAAAAATTACTAAATGGCAAAACTTTGGATTGCAACTAGCCATGGAAAACCTCTCAAAACCTGTCTGTAAGAGTACATTCAGATGAGACGAGAATCTGTAGAGTTTAAATCTGATGTTAATATCTGACAAAGATATAGTTAACAACGATTTGAATTTCAAAACCTATTTTTTATGCCTAAAATGTCAATCAAATATTATTAAAAAAATCCGATCATATGACCTTAGAGATCAAATACCAAATAATTGCGGTGTAAAAATATTTTTCTGTATTTGGTGGGACCAGCGAAAAATAATGTATTACGAACTCATAAACTATAATAAAGTACTACATCAAAATTGAAAAATAAATCAAATTGATCAAACCAAGAGCTTGAAAGGGCTAATATTTTGATAAACTAGTTTACAATTTCAATTTTACATTCACGAACATCTTCTTAGTTGATAAACTAAGTGTAAGTTAAAAGTATAACTTGCTAACAAATTTAAATGTTCGCCAAACATTATAAGAATTGTTTTGTATCTTATGTATTGTATCTTCTCGGCACGTTTATGATTCATAAACTTCAAAAATAATAGACAAAAAATGGTGAAGCTCCAGATATAATACAAATGTCCAATATTTACCTACTAATTCAAACCTCAAATCTCGACGTCACCAAATCTTTCACGCCGTCTGCTTTTTGGCTCGCTAATTATTATTCCAAACCGATCGAGTGCACATAAATCACACTCTCGAAAACCTGTCACTGGCTAGACGTACTTTTTGTTATTATTTTTGCAAAAAAATCCTGCCAGAAATCAATCATATTTGTCTAGCTAACTAAGTATATTCAAATTTTGGGCCAAAATCACCCCCCAAAAAAAAAAAGAGCATTAAAAACGCATGACACGACTTTTTCCTTAAATATGCATCGAACCAAACAAAGAAATCCAACCATTCTAAAAGCACTGTTACCAGGTGTTTTTCGTCTCTTGGTGGAAACTAAAAAACCATCGTCCTGGTAGTCGTACTCGTGCTCATTAGTACTGATTGTGACCCGCAACTGGAAAACCCGAAACGATTGGTCATAAATCTGCACGCCACCGATTTGCATAACCGTGAGTTCTGATTACGGAATCGTTGTTTGGATTGTTTTGTTGTGCGAATTGTTTAGCATGCTTTGCCGACCCCTTACCAACTTGAGCCTGTTGCCATCCATCCAACCATCATCAGGCAAGGAACCGTGCAACGGCAATTAGATAGCGGAAAGCGATTGGAAAGAAAAACCGATCGACAGCGACATCGATCAACGTGCCAGCAGCAGGTCGTCTTCCTGGCAAATCCGGCCAAGGAACGATGTGACACAACCGAGAAGAGCATCGACAGTCACAGCTCACACGCACACTCTGGGGCCCTGGGGGAGATTTATGGACCTTGGGTTATATTTCCCGTTGGAACGGCTTCCAAGCGCTCAACAGTGCTCGCATCCGGCTGATCGTTTACTATGAATCGTTGCGCCTACGGAGAGATGCGGAGACTTGTTTTCACGCCGAGAAATTGGGAAAAACAAATGAGGAAGGAAACTGGGGGAGAACGCCACCACGGTACACAAGCGGTTCTTTCACTGGGAGATAAATCTTTCGCCTTTTTTAGTGGCCCTCGGCTGTACCGCCGTTCGAAGGTGGATCAACCGATCAGAGGAACGTGTCATAAATCAGCTGATCTATGATTTGAGGGAGATGTTGTTTTGCGCCCTCTCACTCTCTGTCGCTTCTTGGGATGTTAACAAGATTTTTTCGTTTGAGCTATGCTTTTTATGAACTTACGAAGCAGAAAGCTGTACAATTTTTATCACATCAGCGGTATGATAACTTTGACGTCACACTTAGCAGCTATTAAGAGCTCGTAAAGCAGTTGCTTTGAGGAGACACACACACACACACACACACACGGTAGAACGCAAGTGGCCTTAAACGCACCGGCACCTCTCTGACACAACAGCACAACAGAACGAGTGAACGTGCCCCGTCATAATTAAGATCACTTTTGCTTCGTCGTAACTTTACCGGCTTTACAAACTGGCTAGACTACACTCGAGCTGCAACGACTTCACACAGCTTCGGTGCATTAAGCTACAGCCCCGGCCGTGCGATCGATTTTCCACGTGACGCAACCTGAACAGCAGAATACAATGGCGTGAGGGGAGTCACTACTTCTATCTCTAGATCTCCCTCACCGGATGCTTTGCCCTTTGTTCACACTTGTCACCCAGTCGCTTTGGGACATATGATACCGAAAATCGAGACTCGTATCGTACGGAGGTTTTCACGTGCGATGGTGACCTTCGATATGATCTTCCATGCAATAATCGATCCACTTACGATCACTCACTCGTGCAAGCAGTGCCGGTTGAAAAGACAAACAATGACACTAACGCGATGTAAAACTGTTTCGTACCGAAATCCCGTTTGTTCGTTCCACACGCACGCACACCTTTCGAGCTGCGCGGTTCAACAAGAACTGACTGACTGGCGAGTGTGCTGGACTGTGTGCTTATGGTATCGAATGTTGTTGATGCAGGGTTGCTCAACACGCGATCTGTTCAATGATAGCTTGAGCCGCACTGTTTTTGATTTTTCGTTTGGTTTTCTTCTGTGTTCATCTCTTAGCATTTGATATTTTTAATTAATGTTTAACTCGACTTCTTTCTTTAAAAACGTATCAAAGGTGCTATAAATAATATAGCCAAAGAAGAGTAAAGCAAATGTGATCATGTAGCTCTAACTCTACGTATAAAATAAAAAATAGAGTTATGGTTGTAGCATTTGCCTGGTGATGCTGCATTTAAATTTATGTTATAAACAGATTTGTTTATATAATTTGAATGTTTTTACATATAATTAATACAGGTTTTTCAGAAATATCATGGAATGTGCAAAAATCATATCAACTTTAAAGAACTTTTATAAAGACATTGCATAAACACTACCTGATTTGAAAATGTATTGAAAATAATAAAATAAAATATAAGGCTGACTCCACATTACGCGCGTTTTGCCGCGGGCGCGTAAAACGCGCTTGGTTTATGTCAGTTTTGTACCAGTTCAGCTGTCAGAGCTGCCGCGGCTGAAAACGCGCTTGCTACCGCGGCGAGTTGTTGAAGTGCAGCAACTCTGCGTTTACGCGCTAGCGCGATCATGACATTTTGTCAATGTTTAAACTTTTCGACCGTTGTTTTGATTGTAAACCGTAGAGATGCTTGTGTTAGCTCACGACTCATTTTTTAAATGGGAATGAACGCACAACAAAATGAATGAAATGACTGTTTATTTGTTTGTTTACAAGGCACACGATAATAGGTCTACACATTAGGCGCGTTTTACGCGCCCGCGGTAAACGCGCGTAATGTGGAGTCAGCCTAATATTCAATAAAAAATTAGATAAGCAATATTTTGCTTGATGGAACTTCAAAATAAAAGTATTTTACAGGTTTGTTATTGCATTTATTTGTTATTTGAAATGGAAAGAATAAACATTATATCTAAATAAATATTTTTACAAAAACTAATACTTAAATTTGATCCACTCATGAGCAATCTAACCTATTTTGTGACTCCTTTCTTTAAAAATAAAACAACGTGAAAAAATTTTATGAAGAAATGACACTGAAACTACCTGATTGAAAAGTCCACTAACAATTTTAAAATTAGATCAACAGGCTTTTAAGAGGAGCTATATAGTTCGAGCATAGTTGTTCAACCCTGCATAGTAAGCACTTTGACCAGAATGGAGAAAAAATCTCTCGTTATCTTTCCAAGTGTTCCAAACTGGACAGGGAGAGATGAGAGAATCGGAGGAGAAAACAAATTATGAGAACCGTTTAAGGCTGTATACAGCATCCGACGAGTAAAACCAACATGAGATGATCTGCAACAGGTTGTCATGTGTAAGAACCCATATAGAAAATAAACAAATTGAATAATGTAAGGTAAGAAGGAGGTTCTGTTTTGGTCATATAGTAGCAATAATAAACTTTAGTAAAAAAGCGCCTTTTTGAGACCTTACCTGATCTTTTCAATAAAGGGAGATAAAAGATCAATTTTTTTCTCTCTCACCGGATGCTGGACTCTCCCGTTTTGTGGAGCCCACCGAAACTCCAGCCGTGAGAGTGAGTGTCGCCGGTACTCACCAACTTAACAGCCGGCATCCGACTTAAGCCGGCTTCGTCAGCCTTGTTGCTGATGGTGACCCTTGACTTGCTGTCCGTCATTTTTCATCATTACCTCCTCTGTTCGCCCCGTTCGCACCGTTCATCTGATCGACTTTACACACATCGCGTCGCTCGTCCCATGCTCTTCCTTTCCACCTTCATTTATCACACTCGTCTTTGAGATCGAGTTCGAACTTCAAAGCGTGATCTGAACTCACGTGTAAGGTGATCCATTGCTCCAGATACACGCCATTTCCTTCCCTTCGTACGAGGTGCAAGCTTCTGTAGCATCGTTTCGGGGTGTGAGAGTTTTTTTTTTTTGGAGATTTTGTTTTGTTTTATTCGCTGCTCGTTGTTATTTATAAAATTCACAGCATGAAAGCATATGGGCACAACATAAGCTTTCATGCATGGCCGCACGAGTTCAACCGGTGCCACGAGCCGCAGGAACTCAAAAAAAATAATCTGGTACGGCTCCCCCCCCTCGACTGCCAACTGATCGCGAACGCGATTTATAATTCACACCTCGCAGTTGTCGGTCTGCATCTCGATCGCGCGAACACCGGCGCGATCTGACTGACCGATCGTTTGCGTTCGGTTGAAGGAACGCGCGTAATTGATTGGTTTGGATGCTGTTGTGGGGTTGCGCAGCACAATGAACCGGTGTGTCGGGGTATGCTCGTGATCATGTTTCTCACCTTGCCCAGGTCTTTGGCAGCAATTTTCCGCCCGAACTTCCGAAATGCTTTCACCCGTCTGGTCACTCGGCTGAGGCTTTTTACAACCCTCTCCCCCCTGTGGATATGATTGGAAAGGCCACTGTGGCGTTATGAATTTGTTCTCTCGTTAGTATGGAGCTCGGGGTTTTTTTTTAAATTACCTGCACGAATTGACACCTTCCACTGGTCGGAGTCGGGGTGGTGTGATTAATGGGTGCGTAAGTATCGTGTGCAACAATGCAAACACTTTGCATACACCACAGAAAAACGACGGTGATAAAACTTAAGCAACGGAATACCGGTTTGATGATGTTGAAAATAAGTCTTACGATAGTTGGTGGGTTGTATGGTCGAAGCTGCTTGTCGGGAGTTTAGCAACTCAGATGGATTGGGTTCGATTCACATTCAAGATCGATCGATTGTCTTTCGAAACTTACAAAGACGGGACATTAGAATAAGAGACTATCTTTTATACTCGATTTTCAAACTGTTGCTTCCGATACTGCTATCTACCAGGTATAACCATAACAAAAATTGGTAAAAGGCATCATCATGTGTAAGTTAAGAACAGTCAACAGATGATACCTAAAACTATAAAATATAGTTTGAATTGGCTATATATAGGCTTGAATATAGGCTATTTTAATCAGAATAGCCAAAAGAGACTGGGATTCTATGTCTAGTTGATTTATCAAATGATAGAGTCGTTTTCTCAAAATAGTCAATTAAGTTTTTGAGATGATTCGTTGAAACTTGACGTCATAGCTTCAAATTTACGTTTTTTACAATAGTTAGAGGTCTTGTTCTATTGCCAGGAACTGTCAATATTGGGGCGGCCCGATGGTATATACGATAGTGGCGCCGGTCTTCACACGGCAGGACCGGGGCTCAAATCCCGGCGGACCGCCTCCCCGTTCGCAGGAATGACTATCCAGCTACGGGTATAACTAAGTCACAGAAAGCTAGCAATTGCTAGCAGGCCAAGACCTACAGAGGTTGTAGTGCCAGAGAAGAAGAAGAAGAAAATATTCCGATGTTTATAAAAAAAAACATTTAGAAAGAATACAATAATTATGTTCTAGTTTTCATCTACGTATAAAACATATTATTAATACCAAGAAGATTAAATAAAAAAGTCCTTTGCTATGAGTAATTAAGTAAGAAAGTAAGCTCAAAGCAAATCTGAATTGTGCATGTGAAATTGTAAACAGAGCTAGCAGCATTTAGCCACAAAACATCAAAACACATACAAAAAAACTATCTTAAGTCATTACAGACTCTAATGTTTGGGCCATTTCTTGACACTGAAGCGGCTCTTAAGTCAAAATAGTCTGTCGCACTTTCTCGACATCGTTTCCGTTTAAATGGACAATCCATAGGTAGAATTGGATAGTCCAATGTTTATAACGTATCAAACATGTCCATGTTGTTCCTGCAAAAAAGTCCTGTTTAACATGATTAGAGTCCCGAAATGCCTCAAACATTACTAGGACATCTGGTAAAGTCTGCAAGTCATTAAAACTTACAATAACCAGCAATACAACTTTACATGGTTTCCGAGATGAGAGTCAGTCACTCTGGATCCTGCTTAAGATGAAGTAGACACTGTCATTCCTTCTCAACACCGGCACACACGACAAACTGGCCATGTTATAGGTAAAGCTGTACTGAAATAGTATTCCCATGACTTGTACACGTTTCGAAAATTGACAAGTTCATCTGGCACGTATGGTAGGCCACGATATCTTAAGGCTGTAGATATTTCGACAAAGAATGGAATATCCAAACAAAGATGAACTCTGTTCCAAATAACCGATACCGCGCCAGCAACAATGGAATATTGCCATTCACTTTTAAGGAATATCTCTTGCCGATAAATGACTCTTCTCTTTTATTATCCCGTACGCAATTATTAATAACCAAGTCCATCAATTCATAACCACGATCACTTTCAATTCATCTCATCACAATATCTACTCCAAAAAAAAAAAACAGGAATCAATGCAAAAGATCGCAGAAGCAGTGGCACCACACCTCCATAAAAGCCACCTGTCGAAACCAGTTCGATCGATCGATCTACGAAAACCTCTTCAGCAACTCGTCTGTCTCGCGCTCTCTTTCTCTCTGTCCCCTACACTGACAGATCGGGTCAGGGGCAGCAGTAGTAGCAGTTGATAAATAACTGCATATTAATCATAAAAACGGTGTCATGCCTATAGTGACAGCCAGCGTGGCTACCGTTTCGGGGGGGGCGTAAGTTTTGTGGGTTGTGGTCACCTGATCAGCATAACAACAGCACGACACTACCGTTAAAATGATTGCCCAGGTTCATGTCTTAATGTCAGTTTGATTTAACTTTCATCGCTAGCCGGAGGACCATCTTTGGAGCAACCGATCGTCGTGTGTGCCGGTTCCGTTCTTTGTACGGCCGTTTGCCATTAACTAGTTTCTAGTTTCTAGGTTTGACGGTACGAACTAGTGACATTGATTTTAACAGCTCGTCTCCCAGTTTCCGGTACCTAATGTCTTGCTAATGGAATTGTTTTGCGGAAGTTTATTTAGGTTGCATTACCTTTTTTCCGTTTTCTTTATTATTTTTCGGGAGCATATTGCAAACTTGTCCCTGTTGGAGAATGTTTTGGCGCCTCGCCGGTGTTGTTTCCATTTCGTTGCAACAGAAATAGGTCACACAACCGGGGCTATTTGCGCAGGCAACCTGATCATTATTGGTGATTCTAGCAAGGTGGTCCTCTCACAGGATCGCTTCAATTCCACACGTCCGGCAAAGGTGTGGATCAAATTTCAACACGGTCGGGGCTTGTTTTGACATCGCCATTGCACACACACTGTCACCGCACACCGTGTTTTGCCATTTGCCGCAGGTACCTCAATAAAACCAGGTATGTCAACAAATGGCTGAGCATTGTGACCGTACGAACGTGCACGTATCGAATGTCCCGAAAGACCTCGGACGGGATGAGAGATAGAAGTGGGATGGTTTCCCCCTGTAGCGAAGATGTGACTCGAGGCGCAAAACGGCCTGCGACATTTAGATTCTTTTTTTTCGGTGCGTTTGGCCGTAGAACTCGTCATCTTGCGTGCTAAAGTATGCTGACGTTTGCTGATTGCAATCTTGCTCTCTAACCGGGGTAATAAAGAAGCAGTTTAGGCATCAAGTTTCCGAGCTCCACTTATCGGGAATCGGGCTCGGACAGGTGTCGGCATTTGTTGATTAGGCTCGGTGGTTCTGATCATTAAAAGCAAATGCCGGAAGATGTGCGACCTCAGCAAATAGGAGGTTTCGAGAGAAGCTGGAATGATTTTAATAGCATCGAAAGTGCTCTGTCCACCGAAAGCCCTCACAGGATGCCGGTTACCTAAACAAAGATTATCAATTTTCACAATGCTACATTGGTGGTTCCGTGGGAAGTCTACTTCTGATGGGAATAGCCCGGTTGATCCTTGGCTGAAATGCAATAGTTTGATTGCTGTTTCTGTACACTCACACACACAGGCAAAACGAAGCACACAAGAAACAAAAATAAAAAACAGAAAACACAAACATCCTGAAGTTCTAAAGCATAACCACAATTCTCGGCACGCAAATATAGCGATTGAGCGTGTGGTTGTTTAGTCATGGCGCTTGCAGGATTTCTGCTTTTTGTTGGTGCCTTTCTGCTGTTTGCACATCCGCACCCAAATTTGAGTTGGTTCTGGTGGTTGTTTGGCAAATGCATAAACGAGCACATTTCGCTATCGAATGTCAGATCTAAAGTACGCACGAACGAGCTTTAGGAGAGTAACTCGCTTAGAGGAATAAAAAAAAATCTTTATTCCTAGGAAACTTTTTTGTGAGAAGAGATGCTACAGTACTTGATGAGAAAAAATGTTCCAAATCGCATCGACTTTAAAGCAGAAGATTTATAAAAATTGCCACAAAGTATGCAATCCGCTTGACAAAGTGTCTTGAAAAGAAAATATCGCTATGTAAAAGAATCTTATTAAGACATTTTTATTAAAAGTGACTAGATTTTTTTTTAAATAATTTGCCTCCTGGGCCATTGAATTGCTTAGAGCGTGCGATTTCGTTTTCGCCCATATGTGTCGAAAGAAATGCAGATACAAAAAAATATCGATTGAATTGGTTTCAAGTTGCAGAAATTGTGGTCTGCGAAAGATACCGCAAACATATGGCCTCCGCTTTAATGTACTGATTGTGTATAAATGCAAAAAAATCAAACAAACACACACACGAGAGACTGTTGATTGCTTGAAAATGCCATTGAGACCACAAAAAATCAACATTTTGATTGCTCGAAAGTCATAAAAAAGTGAGCATAAACATTGCGACGACCCATAATTGTCATCAGGAATGCGTGTATGAGCTACCCATAAGAGCTATAAAGTGAAAAATACACATCTTCACCATTCAAATATGTCACATATTAAAGTAATGGGCGTACCGAAATTGTGTAAAAATTCACGACCTATTTTCAACACAAGCGCTACGTAACTGCGTGCTATCTATTCGAATGTCATAATATTTTGCCAATAAGCGTGGTATACACCACCGGAAGCTAGAAGACGCATGCCGACACCAACCTCGACTCTCAATCTCTTCTAATTTTATAGCACACTTTACTCTTCGACCGAGCGAACCACGAACCACGAATTGATGGTTATTGTCTCGATTAAATTTCAAAAATTAAATCCACCTTTCGCCGACCGGTACGTTTGTGACGATTTTACGAACGACAACACCTTCAACAGGGCACAGTGGTGTGGTAACTTAGTGTCCCGAAACTCCCCCATGGGGAATAAGAGTGTGCGTGTTTCTTTTAACTTCATCGTGCCGAGCGAGCTTCAAAGCGACACTATTCACAAGATTTGAAATCTTCATCGACCACATTCAGCGGTTCATGGTTTCAGAACATTTAGTATGATTTATGCATGCACACAACGGGTCTTAGTCTGAGCCGGCCCTCAGGTTGTGTTGGGATAGGGTCCTCTTCAAGTGGTTGCCGTTTATAAGAATACAATTTTACACAACCAGCGTACCGCAACTAATTGAGAGAAGCAAAAGGTTATTGCTACCGGTTTTGGTAGCTTGGAGAAATTGCACTCCTTGCGGCACTGGTCAATGACTACGAAGCGGCATAAGTGCAGCTTAATTCTCCGTCGAAAAAGGCGCCGCCCAGCACGGGTGGATGTAGTTGTTAGGTGCTTAAGAGCATTTTGTCATAAATTTTCTCGCGACTGTACATTCTGTTTCTCCTTGATCAGACCACTACCTTGGGACGACTTTTGAGATGCAATCTTAGGCAGAGATGGTTTTAAAGTGCAACACCAAGATGAACTAGGGAACTAAGAAGTGCTCTCTTTCCTGGGTAGAATCTGGAAGGTTGGCAAAAATAGGACACAAGCTCGATTACATAAGGTGCTATTTATAGTTGAAGGGAACGCTCAAGTACCCGATGCCCGGAACCACATTGTCTTAATGACGAAGAGCGCGAAATTCTATCCGCCCTGTAGCAAGAACGCGCTCTTGTATTAGGCAAGAGCTCAAGCGGAAGTGCATGTAGTCTCGTGGAGAGGAATCGAACCGTACTTCCAGAACCGTTTTTCTTCGCACTCAGCAGTCGCCAGACGTATCGCAGTGCGACAGAGTATCGCGATGGGAAAAATGTAGGTCACAAGAAATGAGGTCTTTCAGCGTGATGCGTGTACCGTTGAGGAGGTTGTTTTGCTTTGCGGACCGGCCGTACCGACAAGAGTCATGCCAAAACCATATTACTCACATGCAGCTCTTCGAGTATTGAAACAACATAAATCAACCGGCTAATGAACCGGCCGTCTGCGTTTGTGCCGCGATCGACGATGGCGCCCTTACGGTGGAGATCACCGTCTAACGCACGGGTCACGGAACTTTGGCGATATTTGGGACTGGCGGGAACCCGGCCATATCCCGGCCCAAAACCCCGGGCACGAAATGACCCACACCCAGCTGTCACGCCGATGATGGCGCTGACGACGACTGGGTGGTCAACTCGTGGTTTATGAGACATATTTCATCGACCACCAAGCATAAATTGGCTATTTATAGAGAGGACACGATAGAGCGTGTTTTATACGGACCCGGCTCGATGATGTCCACCTGCGGGTTTGTCACTCTTCATTTGGTTGCGGACACACATTTCGGTTGGCGACGAAATATTGCCCTCGATATCAGACGCGTGACCACACAGGCTGGTATAGGCGCGCGTATGTTGTCCAACTGATGTGGAATTTATATACGGGAGGAATTTTGGAGACACAGTTTTGACTAAATTTATGTGCGCTATCGGGCGAAGAATTTCGGGATCTTATAAGTAGAGTCAAACTATGACATTCCGACATGACAACAGAGTTGAATCAGTAATTCTTCAACTTAAGGACGCTTAACTCCAGTATCTTTTGGTGTATATTTGAGATAACAAGAAAAAGAATTAATAATTTTGCAAAACTTGGTTAGGAACTCTTCAACTTCATGGAATATTATAGCCTAAGGGCCATTCTAGTGAATACATTCAGATATAGACATATCTACAACAAATGTATTAAGATTTAAAACCATTAGCAGCAAGAGTGACTTTGTTCAGTGTTCAGCATTCTTCAACTTCATCGAGCAGATAATTTTTAGTGATCAGTAACTTTTCAACTTAGTTGTGAATTGTAGCTTCTAAAGCCATATTCTTGAGACTACAATGAGTCATGATAACATTGTTTTTAATAGACGTCAAAGAAAAACAATAGCTTCAGGGATTTTCATTAGTGTTGATGTAATACATATGTATAGACGTAATGTTGTATCTATAAGAAATTCTGGACATTACTCCAATAGATCGCAAGACCTTCATTGTTGGAATCGTTTTAGGTTTGCAACAAAGGGTTCTCCTATTTTAATTCTCGTGTCTGGATAGGCATCTTCAACATCCGACGATAGTTTAATAGGCAACAGTCACGCAATTGTAAAGTGCGTCGTTTTCCTCTAAGCGAGTTTTTGTTTGTGGCCCCAATAATATAAGAGAGTCTGTTTTTTTTGCGACAATCTGAATCTAAACCAATCATTCGCGTTCGCAAATGCGACTCAAAACAGAATTCCAATTAAACCTCCGGGGTCTAGTATGGTTTCCAAATTTCGGGCCAGCTGGAATCAAAACATCCCAGAAAGCTTGCAGATCGTTTCGATCGCCGACTTGGGATTGATTTTTCGCTGTTTCATTCCATTCCCATTCCGCGTAGAAACCAGAACACACAAAAACAGCCGTTCGTTCTAGCCGATGGCGCGAAAGATCATTTCACGATCGCGCCTCGACATAAAAATCCGGCCGCCCGATCCCGGAAACGGTCACGCTAATCCATCCCCGCCCGATCCCCGAAAACCGGATGCCTCTAATTTACGGTGGTACACCCATCAACCCCATCGGTGGACCACCGGACCGTACCATTCAGAAGCGGTTCGTGTGCGCGTGCTATCTATCGCGAGCTACCTCGACCTCTAGGCCAACCCCATCAAACCACACACACACACACACGAAAGCCAATGACCGCCAACACATATAGTGCCCGCGAGTGCAGTAAATCGCTTTTGGTCGAGTCGGGTAAATATGCTTTCTAGCAACAGAAATACGATTCAAAAAATGGCATCAAAACTGTGGGTGGCAGGAACAGAGCAATTATTGCCCACTAACGCACGGTGAGCCTAGTGCTATCATACTGGAGCCGTACACCAGAGCTGACTGACTGACTGACTGACTGACTGGATTACGTTTATTTAATTGATCATCATTAATCTTTCCCTCTAATCCTCTGTGTCACGAGCTTCCTCAAACTGGTGGACGACATACCGTGCAACTGCAAACCGATGCAATGAGTTGTGTTAACAGCGTCAATAAAATGCATTTACTCACCCCAGATATACACGTACAGGCCCCATCGCAGTCACACACGGAAATTGCTGGTGAAATGATTTGCATCAATGTTTCGGCTTGTGGCGCTACTTCAAGTTCATAAATCGCATCACGACCCGGTGGCCCGGTGCTACGATTGTTTGTGAAGCATACAAAAACCACAATTATCTGCGTACCAGAACGGAAGGCAAATAATTACTATTGAAGCTTACTGCGGATAAGATTGATCGTGTGTAGAGTGCGCAGGGGAACATGAGTACGTGCTCTGAATCATCACAACTCTGGATTCTAATGTCTGTGTCTGTGTTGCCTATCAGAAATCAAATATGTAAAGTATTAGAACATACTGCCAACTATATCTGGGTAGGAACAAATTTTGTTGAATCATATCTTCTAGGCTTAGACCTTACGGTGGAATTTATGACCCTATTTCAAGTTCTCCGTTAGTCATGCTTATTTATTCTACTCCTCTCAATCAATAACATTCTTTTTACAACACCAGTTTCGTTTATCGAACATAAATATATTTTACACATATCTTTTAATCCGCAGATAAATAGAGATCCGTTGCATCATCGGCAACTTCTAACCTAAAACTCCCCGAGCACGTCATTCAACACTTCAAAGTATGCCCCAAATAGAGCGGTAACATCACCATCATTTACGGTGTTGGTGTTGGTGGAACTTCGCTTTGACCTAATTACCAGTTCCACAACCAACCCCAGATGCAGTTAATTAAATCTCTCATCCTTCAGTTGCATTTACTCTTCCCGCACTAGGTAAATCGATCCACTCGATCGCCGACCTAATGCACTCCACCTCCGTTGCAGTCGGGGCATAGTTTATTACAGCGATGCATTGCTGCACTACTGCCGAAAGCATGCCGACACAGGAACCTTCAATTCCAGCACGAAGTTGTAGACTTCTTTCTTTTGCTAGTTTTCTAGCTTGCCGAAAACATCGGAACACATCTGGTAGCCTTAGATTAGCATGTGTTTACATACCAGCACATCAGCAAACTCAAAAACCATAAAAGAAAGGCACCCGCAGAAGGTATTCACGTTGCTCCACAGTATCGAAACACAAGCGCACACAAAGGGCACGGAAGAAAAGTGTGTGTGTGTGTGTTAGGAAAAATCTTTGAGCGCCTCGAGCGCAACGAATTTATTGATTTAAATAGCTTCGCGTACGTTGGAAAGAATGAAACAAAGCTTCGTCGGGTGGGAAAATTGGGCAGCCGGCACGTAACAAAGTTAACCTCCATCGGCATTCGACCCCGTAGAAACGATAAATAAAAATATGGAAACAAATACCGAAAAGGCTTTCTGCTTTCCGTACTGGTTTGCTTTTTTTATGTTACGAGCCACGGTGTTTTTGTGTTTGGCTGTGCGGATGTTCAAGGAACCATCAGCATAGGTGCTGTTTTTCGGAAGTTAGGCGTTAGAAGATAGAACTATGAATTGAAAAGTTTATTGAAGAGTTGAAGGAAAATTATTGTAAGCATTTAATAGTGATAGGACCTTGTTAAAAATCCAGTAACAATCGTTGCATACCTAAATTGAAAATAAAAAATCTTGCGTGGATCCAAGAGCAAAAATAAATTAAACGTCTTAAAACGACGAGCATGGTTTTTCAAAATGCATAACTTTAGGCGTTCAACTAACCAAACCAGTTAGCTGGGGAGACCCGGTGGTAGATGCGAAAGCGAGGCCGGTCTTCACCATCAGGATCGGGGTTCAAGTCTCATCTGGGCCGGTCCCCCATAGTGAGGAATGACTATCCAACTTTGCGGTAACAATAAGTCTAGTAACCCAGAAATGGCAGGCATTACCTAAGAGGTCGTTAGGCCAAGAAAGAAAAATGCTAACCAAACCAATTGAGCTTCTAATATAATAAAATTTCTTTGAGAGGAATTATGGTTTTTGCTTCCTAATAAATACTTATTTGCTGATTTATAGCTCTAAAATTTCTGATATATTTTTAATAGTCTATTAAGTCAAATGTTCCCTGTATTTCTGCGAATATATGAAAGTACTTTTAGTAGCTTTTTTGACGATTTTAAGCTTCGGTTTTACGCTTTTTTAAAAAAGATATTTTTTGTTAAAATAATTGTAATAATCATGTTCTTAAACTGAAAAGAAATTGATACTACGAGCTCAAACTTGATGCCGAGTTGTTTCTATTTTTTGTTAATCATTTAGAACGGCCTGGCCATATTGGTTAAGTTGTTTCTATTTCAATCGTTAAAAGTTTACTTCTTAAACGAAATTTATATGTTTAATCTTGATTGGTTGACAGTCAAAAGGAAAGCGATATAAACATTTAATATTATTATTTATTACTCCAGTTCAAATAAATATTATAAGATCAAGTATCAAGTTCTTCTGATTATGTTAATAGACTTACAATAATATCTTTAACACAATCTTTTATTCAAGGATGTATCTGATACATTTACAGATAATAATTTAAGGCAACATGTAAGTAGCTTTGACCATGTTTAATAAAAGAAACGATGGTGAACTAGTTAAAGCAAACTACAATCATTTTGTTGGAGCTAGAAAACCGTAATGAAAATGAAAAAATCGTTATATTACTTTAAAAGTAAGTCAAATTTTTAAATTGCATAACTTGAGGCGTATTACTATTTCAACGTTTGAAAGTTTTTGATTTGATATTAACACTTGAACAGCCGCGCTTAGAACGATGGTTACATCGATCGGCACTGGCATTTAGCTCAGATTAGTTCGCTTGTTTTGTTGGTCCATATTTTTTTGTGGTTTTGAAAATAACACAACAGCTTAATTGCTCGAAAAACCCCAGTGCTCTACTCGATAATCCCCAGAAAATCCATCGATAATCGCATCATCACACCACAGTGGTGTGGACAGACGTCAAAGTGTTAAATCCCTCCCAATTATATGCGTATTTATTTGTGCAGTATTTTTTAAAAATTTAAACACCAGTAAGAAATTATAGATTACTTTGTATTGTTAAAAAATTGTTAAGAATATGAAGAATGAACTTGATGTAGATGTAAATGTTAAAGGAACATATCATTCAAGCACTAGACTAAAGAGTTTCGTGCCAAGTTCAACTATCAGCAGCGAAGTTGAGAACATTTTTTGTTCGGTTTCAATACAAATATGATGTAGAATGTAGTGGCTGTATCTACCAGCCAAAAAGCTCATCACCTCGAAATAAATATCCTAGATTACGAAAAGTAACATATTCTACCCTTTGCCTTTTCATTATCAAACTTTCCATACATTGTGGTGCCAAAGCGAAGGATGCGAAACAGTGTACAACATTCACACCCATCAGAAAACCTCGTAAAACTTGCTCCAAACAAGAACTTCTGACAAGACCGTACGTTGATGCGTTGCTTTTGTACATTCCGCTCACGGTCGGTCGTAAATCAATGCAATATTTTGAGGTATACCTTCGGCGACTATCCAACGCACGGGGAAGACAGTTTTGATTTTCTGGCGTGCAGCGTCGAATCATCATCAACGTCAGCACCGCTCATCGTCATCCGTCACCAGTTTCTCTAGAATCTGGTCATAATCTCACACTCGTATGCCCTGTTACACACGAAACAAGCGAACACCCTTGAGAGTGTACTTTCCATATCGAGCTAGATTTAGAGCTCGTTCTCAGCTCACTCTTAGCTTAGCTCGTCTTACGGACGGTAAGCAGCCAGCGGTTCGCATGAATGAGCTCACTCACTTTCAATTACGGCGCAAGTGGATGCAAGTGTCCATCGTGAATTTATGGCGTCTAGTCGCGAATCAGACCAGAGCACCGAGACGGTGACACGTGAAGCAGTTCGCTGAGGCACTTTCAGTGGATTATGTCTTTTGTCCGCGGGTTGATGACGCCACTACTGCGTCGGTCGTCGTTGAAGAACAATGAAGATGCGTTGCATTTCAATCATGCTAATGAGCATTGTTCTCGTAGCGACAAAATTCTCCTCCGCCAAGACCGGCACAGCTGTGTAGGACCTCAATGTTGCTAACCCGCATATCGACCAAAAACCCGAAGGCACACAAAAACTCGCTCCTTTAATCAAACATTTACGTGACCAGTGATCCCAATAAGCGTGGCTGACACTCGCCGATACTAAACGATGGTGTCAGATTTTCTGTCTGGCAACATTTTACATCCGAAATGGGAGGATGGCTCGGGCATGGCTATACCTCATCCCGGGGGAAGTTCGAGAATTGTGATTTAATCAGCGCTCCATTGGTCCAATATTGACTCTCCCGTACATTGGGTCTGTGCCCTCGATCAGAATGCACCATAAATCATGATCCGATAGGCTTTTTGAGCTCCGGGTCCGGGTCCGGCATCCACACAATTGTTACCCGATATCGTTCTAGCGGTCTAACTGCATCGTACGTATGCACCACCGCCTCCACACATCACCTCCAACTGGCAACGTTCACATGCAAACTCATCGTCCATTAAGGGCCGCGTTCACAGCACGGCTTTCATCGACAACATTAATCGAAGACAAACGCAATCGCCGCAAGAGCACACGACGACGACGCCCTCGACGGGAAAACACAACAGCGTAAGCCACACCACCCGCAGTGAGTTCTTTGGGTTCGTTCTTGCAGGATTTTCGCAGCAGGGATGGTCAACTCCGGCAATTAAATAACCATGCCGCACCGGACCGGACCGACCATCCGATAAAACCCACCGACGCTGATGATATCCCGATAAAAATGGACGGGAAATGTTGTGTTCCGAAAACGTCCAGTCTGCTGCACGCGTGTATGCATTCCTTGGGCCCGGGTCCGAAGATCTAAGGCTCCAAAAACGGGGCGCGCGTTCGCCAGGCGTTCCCGTAATCGAATCGCATCTAGTTGCTTTTAGAGCGAATTATTTTCAATTTAGATAGAACGTTGATTAAATTGATGATTGCTCAGTTCCTCAGTGGGCAAGGCAAGTAAGCTTTCACAGCAAGAAAGTCGGTCGCGCTTACCTTCGAGTCTTGGTCGCTCTCTAGGGGGAAGAAAAGTGAATGCAATGATAGAGCAATTTTTCATCGACCATTTCTTCGCTTGTGGCATCAGTTGTCCGTTCTCGATCGATGACCGGCGAATGGCGGTTGCCGATTGAGTACGCTAAGTGCTTTCAACGCCAACCCCCCCTAGATCTCCCTAGTGCTGCTTAATTCGGCTTAAAAAGATGAAACTCACCTGGGAGAATCATCGAGAGTAGGGAAGGATTGCACATTGGTTTTGCTTTTCGTTGACAGGAGCATTTTTTTTGTTTTTTTTTGTCATTTTGTTCTGTGTATTGCAGACCTTTAGGCGTTTTATGGTTATATGCGTTATTTGGTTATAAGCTTGTTGAAGAAATTCTATAACTTTTGTTTAATTTTGATCATATTTTTGCTTGAAAGTATGCAATCTATTCAACGAATGCGCCTAAATTTATGCAATGCGTAGTACAAAACTGATAGAAAACGATTTATTTTTATTTTTAACCTTTTCAGGAGAAATCGCTGCACAAAAATCTTGGCTTGGCGTTCATAAAAATTACAATCATGTGGCAAGTAAGTATAAAAAAGAAGATTTATAGTATTTAACTGCAACAGAAACTCTACAAATCCTTCAGTTCTGTTCCGGAATGCAAAAATATTATTCTTATCGTGCATACAATGTACAAACGAAGGCACAAACATGCACCAATTAATTATGCATAGAATAAAACAGTAAATACGTAACTGCACGCTCCGAGGACCCTCCGTAGTTGTAAAAACTATTGGCCGTCCAAGACGGTAAGTATATAATAGACATCATGGAAAACGGAAACCAGGCGCCCGCGAACTGCCAGGCGAATGCACTAGTCTTGACAGACTCATGCTCTCGCATACCGCACAGCGGAATCATGTCCCTTGCTGGCCGGGTTGCTGTTGTTGGGTGATGATTTATGGTGAACTGATTGTTATTAATAAGTTTGATTTATGGTGGTAATTGATTTATCGCTCTTTCTTTCGTCAAGAGAGTTTTTCCTTCCCGCAGGAGAGAAGAAAATAGTTCGTTTTTCAAATCGGATTTAACAAGGACTTGGGGGGAAAAAAAACTTGAAGAACTCATTCCCAAGGAAGTTGTTCTTTTGCTTCTTGAGAAAGGAAATTTAAATTGAAGATAAGACAAATGCTCGGCAGTACTCACCATGTGTTGAGGAGTTTTTGGTTTCTTCACCAAATCAGGTACTTTGAAGGTGGTGACGGCTTCGATTACCTCTGCCAGCAGCAACCCATCGCGACAGTCGGCGGACAGGTCCGAAACCTTTCGTTTCGATTTGGCCCGCTCCAGATAATAGTTGGCCCAGTCGGTGTAGATCTGTGTACGGGATGAGAAGACCAACACGTAGAAGTGTTGGAGTAGAAAAGGTAACGAATGCGCATTAGTATTATTAAATTTATTCAACATCCAACGGCCAATCAGCCCGTTTGGACCGAATATGATTTCTTGGCGGAGAAGGTTAGTAAGGCGACATATGGTTCCGGACCGTTCTGCTGGATGTACGTGAGAGCCAGACAGGACTCGTTGACCATTTTGGTTGTGTGCAGTGCAAGAAATGAAGATATCACGAAACGAACGGACAAGATGGCATCAAAAAATGAGGACGTTGGATCTAAATGGAAACATAAATTCCTTGGAGAAATCGTGGAGGAGTCTTTTACTGCATTGTACATCCCGTATTCTAGCTCCCAGGGAGGGAGGAACACATTTGGGTTCTTGTCTTCTTCATGGAATATTTACGTCTTGATGCGTACAACTGCTTCTACGACTAACGACTATCCGTTTTTTCTTTCCTCGGACGTTGGACGTTTTTGCAATGATTTCTTCCTACGTTGAAGTTACAGCAAGGCCGGCCAGTTGTAGTCTGTTTGGCACGCGCCCACAAGCCGGGCTCCACCAGCAAGCACAAAGACAAATGTTGTCCAATAAAAGTAGGAAATTTTGGACCATAAATTTTAAATCACCCAAAAATTGTGCCTTACGAACTTGTGGCGCAGCGTGCTTGGAGTTGGCGAGTAAAGTGTTCCGAAAGAAGGGAATAAAGTGCATCCTTTTGGCTTTACGAGTGGCTTAACAAGCGAGTCAGCAGAATCTGGGTTTTTATTCTAGTCTCTTTTGTCGGAAGTACTCCTTTTTTTTCTTTGCTAGCGTCTCTGCCGACTCTCGGAAACCAAAACTGCTGGCTAGCATTAATCGAAGCGAGTCCAGTAGTGCTGCAATTTGGCACTGCTAAGCAAGCTATTTGTTTTATGCTCTTTGCACTTCGCAATGTTTAATGTGTTCATTTGGAGTTCGGATCTCAAGAGAAACATGAAAATAGAGCAGTAATAGCGCTCAATGGCGTGTGCCAACTTGTGAATTTCTTAAGTACACACTCAGAAATAAAATTGAGGTTAATGATGTGATCGATGCCAGCTGCCGTTTGCCGCGAAAGTCCCGGACCTTCGCTTGACTCTTTGGAAAACGTCTTTGATCAGCAAGGGACTGGTTTGTGTCACTTTTGAACTTTTGCAGATAGAACCAGGTAACATCACCTTCTATTGCGTCACTTCAAAGCTGGATGTGTCCTAAAGAAAATCTTCCTCTTTTCATCATCTAGAGCAAAACGAGTCCCCCCCCCCTGGCAAAGTGACACGTTGGGTGAGAAAATAAATAAACTGCCAAATCACATCAACAATTCATCGTTGGCAATCAACATTGCGCGAGATCATTCCACGCCCTCACTCTGCGCCCCTAATGAAGCGTAAGCTCCGAAGACTAAGCCGTCAAGACAGTCGGGTACGGTCGTTGCGGCATGTTTCATTTTCCCAATTAAAATCCCTCCCTGGTATCTTGGTAACTTCACAACCCTCTTGCAACGCCTGGAAGTGGAAGCGTCCCCAAGTTTTCTACCGAGACGAACTTCGATCACAAGGTTTTACCACGCGCCATGAACCGATTATGTCGCACGAGCTGGAAAATCTCTTGATTTTCCCGCGTCTTCAACCATTCAGAACTGTTATACGCACTTGAGCGATTTGATGAGGCCAAAATCAGCAGGGGAAGACACTCTCTGGTGGAAGGTGTCAGCGACAGCATAGCTTCATAATGTTCTTTTCGTTTTGGTAATTTATCTTTTCCACGCTCGCGCCACGATGGTTTGTTTCCGCTTCAACGGTCCGGGTCCGCTTTACCGCTCGCCGAGACAACGTCTCTTAAGAGGATGATTATTTTTTATCTTCTCAACATATTTTCGCCACCTTCTCCTGTGTTCTTCTGCACCAAAAAAAAAAAAGCCGGAACGATCTATGCTAACCATGTGTACAAGAGGGATTTGCGCCACGGTTTCCCTTCGCGAAGAACCACGCTCTCGTGCATGGTTTAGGATTAATCAGCTGTAAATGGCGCTGGGGAAACATATTTTTTCGCCAAAAAATAATTACTTTTGTGCGTACGTATGCCGAAGAGCTTCGGGTTTACACTCCAAGAGTTGCACATTTTGGTAATAATTTTTTGTTGCTATAGTATGGTCCGAAAAATTAACGTTTTAAGCTGACTTAGGTTTCTCTCCTGTGGGAATCACTCAAACCGGGAAGTCATGTTTTATTTTGTACCATACTTTAGTAGGTGAACCTTTCAAGAGCACGCATTAATTTAATGTCATCGTATAAAAGCGTGCTTAAAACGGTGTGACCATACTTGAAACCTCGTTAAACGTCCCTTGAAAATGAGCTCTGGCGGAAGGCGGAAACCCCATTCGGGGACAAGCACACGTGCTCCGAGCGAAGAGAGGAAGCCGTTTTCCACGTCGTGTTCATGGAAAATCGCACCTCGTGGATGAAGTTAGCGTTGGCACATATCCTCGCGTCCCCTGTCCCCCCTAACTTCCTCGTAAAGGGTATGCGAACAGTAAGACACCATCCTAACGCGAGTTATTTATGGTCGGGAGGTCGCTTTATTCATTTTTCTGACCTTTTCCACCCTTTCTGACGCTCTATTCCTAGTTGTTTGCCATTGCTCTTCGTCTTTGCGTGTCTTTAAAGTCGGCAAAACTACACCACTGCATGGAGCACATATGAGAGCGAGTATTAGCACGGACAGCGCGCTTGTGCTTGTGTAGTACAAGTCTATTGGAGTACAGTTTTTTTTCATAACAAGAACAATATTTTCATACTCGACATGAGTTTTACACGTTTGCTCCAGCGAAAAAAAATAGGCTGGAAGCAGTGAAGAGCGATCGAGACTTGGGAAGAGAAATGAAAATAGGAGTGAAAAACAGAAGCTAAAAACTCTGCAACATAATTAATTACCTCCCGAGTCGTTTTCTAACTTTATGGATCAGATCGGCTTCCCAAAAACGTCAAAAAGCATTGCAAAGAGTTTTTCCCTCATTACGCCCATACGTGTGTGTTGGTGTGTTAGCTTCTAACTTTTCCCGACCGAATGATCGTTTTCTCGTTGGTTGTGTTTTGCTCGTTGTCCTCCGGAGGGCTTAGTCTGGCTGTCAGTGAGTGGTTTTGCTCACCACCTACCCTTAAGCTGCTCTATCCCAGTCGCTTCCGGTCGGTGAAGCTGTCGCCAGATTCGAGCAGTTGGCACTGTTACGGGAGGTTCGGTGTGTGGTGTACTAAGGTCAGCCACGGTTCGGTCGCTGTCTCGGAGGGTTATTTTAGGAAATTAAATTGCCAAGAGTTTGTTTTGGCGAGAGTCTCACGCTGAAGTGTTGTTAGAGGTTTTAGACACCACGAGTGTGATGGATTAGTAGTTGAAAAACTTAATAATCTGAGTAAGGTATTAGGATTTTATTTATTTTTTAACGAAAATAGCGTTTTAAGCCATTTCATGCACTAAAAGGATCTAAAACGACAGCTTTGTTAGTGAAATTGCATACATTTAGGCGCATTTTTTAAATTTAGTTTTCAAATATGTCTCAAAGTATGCAATCTGAAAGGCAACACGCTCAAATTCTTACCTGCGATAGATTTTTCGTCACGGAAAGATCGTCGCATGATCCCTGACCACTAACGCATCGGCCCAACATTATGCCGCTTGCTTCTAACACACCGAAAACTTGGAAACTCCTTCCGACTCCCGACTTATACAGTGGCAGATGTGTGTTGATATTATCTCGTAAATCAATTCGCACTCGAATTGAATCCGAAAATCACTTCCGCCGATCGGACACTTAACTCAACTCAACTCATCAATCATTTTCCTTCACTGTAGCGTGGAACTGACGGGACGCTGTAGCAGGATTTAATTTCCTTCCTTTGTAGTCTGTTTGGCACGCGCCCACAAGCTGGGCTTAACCAGCAAGCACAAAGACAAATGGTGTCCAATAAAAGTAGAAATTTTGGACCATAAATTTTAAATCACCCAAAAATTGTGCCTTACGAACTTGTGGCGCAGCGTGCTTGGAGTTGGCGAGTAAAGTGTTCCGAAAGAAGGGAATAAAGTGCATCCTTTTGGCTTTACGAGTGGCTTAACAAGCGAGTCAGCAGAATCTGGGTTTTTATTCTAGTCTCTTTTGTCGGATGTACTCCTTTTTTTTGCTTTGCTAGTGTCTCTGCCGACTCTCGGAAACCAAAACTGCTGGCTAGCATTAATCGAAGCGAGTCCAGTAGTGCTGCAATTTGGCACTGCTAAGCAAGCTATTTGTTTTATGCTCTTTGCACTTCGCAATGTTTAATGTGTTCATTTGGAGTTCGGATCTCAAGAGAAACATGAAAATAGAGCAGTAATAGCGCTCAATGGCGTGTGCCAACTTGTGAATTTCTTAAGTACACACTCAGAAATAAAATTGAGGTTAATGATGTGATCGATGCCAGCTGCCGTTTGCCGCGAAAGTCCCGGACCTTCGCTTGACTCTTTGGAAAACGTCTTTGATCAGCAAGGGACTGGTTTGTGTCACTTTTGAACTTTTGCAGATAGAACCAGGTAACATCACCTTCTATTGCGTCACTTCAAAGCTGGATGTGTCCTAAAGAAAATCTTCCTCTTTTCATCATCTAGACTAAAACGAGTCCCACCCCGGCAAAGTGACACGTTGGGTGAGAAAATAAATAAACTGCCAAATCACATCAACAATTCATCGTTGGCAATCAACATTGCGCGAGATCATTCCACGCCTTCACTCTGCGCCCCTAATGAAGCGTAAGCCCCGAAAACTAAGCCGTCAAGACAGTCGGGTACGGTCGCTGCGGCATGTTTCATTTTCCCAATTAAAATCCCTCCCTGGTATCTTGGTAACTTCACAACCCTCTTGCAACGCCTGGAAGTGGAAGCGTCCCCAAGTTTTCTTCCGAGACGAACTTCGATCACGGGTTTTACCACGCGCCATGAACCGATTATGTCGCACGAGCTGGAAAATCTCTTGATTTTCCCGCGTCTTCAACCATTCAGAACTGTTATACGCACTTGAGCGATTTGATGAGGCCGAATCCAGCAGGGGAAGACACTCTCTGGAGGAAGGTGTCAGCGACAGCATAGCTTCATAATGTTCTTTTCGTTTTGGTAATTTATCTTTTCCACGCTCGCGCCACGATGGTTTGTTTCCGCTTCAACGGTCCGGGTCCGCTTTACCGCTCGCCGAGACAACGTCTCTTAAGAGGATGATTATTTTTTATCTTCTCAACATATTTTCGCCACCTTCTCCTGTGTTCTTCTGCACCAAAAAAAAAAAAGCCGGAACGATCTATGCTAACCATGTGTACAAGAGGGATTTGCGCCACGGTTTCCCTTCGCGAAGAACCACGCTCTCGTGCATGGTTTAGGATTAATCAGCTGTAAATGGCGCTGGGGAAACATATTTTTTCGCCAAAAAATAATTACTTTTGTGCGTACGTATGCCGAAGAGCTTCGGGTTTACACTCCAAGAGTTGCACATTTTGGTAATAATTTTTTGTTGCTATAGTATGGTCCGAAAAATTAACGTTTTAAGCTGACTTAGGTTTCTCTCCTGTGGGAATCACTCAAACCGGGAAGTCATGTTTTATTTTCTACCATACTTTTGTAGGTGAACCTTTCAAGAGCACGCATTAATTTAATGTCATCGTATAAAAGCGTGCTTAAAACGGTGTGACCATACTTGAAACCTCGTTAAACGTCCCTTGAAAATGAGCTCTGGCGGAAGGCGGAAACCCCATTCGGGGACAAGCACACGTGCTCCGAGCGAAGAGAGGAAGCCGTTTTCCACGTCGTGTTCATGGAAAATCGCACCTCGTGGATGAAGTTAGCGTTGGCACATATCCTCGCGTCCCCTGTCCCCCCTAACTTCCTCGTAAAGGGTATGCGAACAGTAAGACACCATCCTAACGCGAGTTATTTATGGTCGGGAGGTCGCTTTATTCATTTTTCTGACCTTTTCCACCCTTTCTGACGCTCTATTCCTAGTTGTTTGCCATTGCTCTTCGTCTTTGCGTGTCTTTAAAGTCGGCAAAACTACACCACTGCATGGATCACATATGAGAGCGAGTATTAGCACGGACAACGCGCTTCTACTTGTGTAGTACAAGTCTATTGGAGTACAGTTTTATTTTCATCACAAGAACAATATTTTCATACTCGACACGAGTTTTACACGTTTGCTCCAGCGCAAACATACGCTGGAAGAAGTAGAGAGCGATCGAGACTTGGGAAGAGAAATGGAAATAGGAGTGAAAAACAGAAGCTAAAAACTCTGCAACATAATTAATTACCTCCCGAGTCGTTTTCTAACTTTATGGATCGGATCGGCTTCCCAAAAACGTCAAAACGCATTGCAAAGAGTTTTTCCCTCATTACGCCCATACGTGTGTGTTGGTGTGTTAGCTTCTAACTTTTTCCGACCGAATGATCGTTTTCTCGTTGGTTGTTTTTTGCTCGTTGTCCTCCGGAGGGCTTAGTCTGGCTGTCAGTGAGTGGTTTTGCTAACCACCTACCCTTAAGCTGCTCTGTCCCAGTCGCTTCCGGTCGGCGAACCTGTCGCCAGATTCGAGCAGTTGGCAGTATTACGGGAGGTTCGGTGTGTGCTGTACTAAGGTCAGCCACGGTTCGGTCGCTGTCTCGGAGGGTTATTTTAGGAAATTAAATTGCCAAGAGTTTGTTTTGGCGAGAGTCACACGCTGAAGTGTTGTTAGAGGTTTTAGACACCACGAGTGTGATGGATTAGTAGTTGAAAAACTTAATAATCTGAGTTAGATATTAGGATTTTATTTATTTTTTTTAACGAAAATAGCGTTTTAAGCCATTTCATGCACTAAAAGGATCTAAAACGGCAGCTTTGTTAGTGAAATTGCATACATTTGGGCTCATTTTTTTTATTTTGTTTTCAAATATGTCTCAAAGTATGCAATCTGAAAGGCAACACGCTCAAATTCTTACCTGCGATAGATTTTTCGTCACGGAAAGATCGTCGCATGATCCCTGACCACTAACGCATCGGCCCAACATTATGCAGCTTTCTTCTAACACACTGAAAACTTGGAAACTCCTTCCGACTCCCGACTTTTACAGTGGCAGACGTGTGTTGATGTTATCTCGTAAATCAATTCGCACCCGAATTGAATCCGAAAATCACTTCCGCCGATCGGACACTTAACTCAACTCAACTCATCAATCATTTTCCTTCACTGTAGCGTGGAACTGGCGGGACACTGAAGCAGGACTTAATTTCTTTCCTTCGGTACGTACTACTTCTTTGATTCTTTCATAATCACAAACACACACTTAAGTCGCGTTTTCTTTAACTGAGATGTTAATTGCCACTCATCATAAGGCACCGTGCGGTGACTTCACATGACCACCTAAACCTACCACTTCAAACGCAAACAAATAAACAAATTAGAGACCCTTCGGACCGGACCAAACCGGTGCCGAGTAAATATTGGCCGTACGGTGTACCGCATTCGCGTGTCGAACCATAATCCATCATTTAAATCGCAGCTTTTCCCACATGTACGAAGTATGCAAAGGGACGCCATTCTTAACGGCCCACCTTGAAGTGTATAAACATTTCACTTTGTACCTTTTAGTGCAATTGATTCGAGTGAAAATTGTGCTGGCGTGTGTTAGAAACATTCGACTACCGCAGGAGGAATTGAATTCTTTATTCTGATAGTGGTAATTTGTTTCCCTGTCTGTCGCATTTTCGTGCCGGTCGGAAGTATTGCCACCTTAACATGAGTATGTGCAAGCGTGTCAACCACCCTGTATGACGGGGTCTATGTGCCTAAAATAGACATCGCGAGTAGAATAAAAATAGTCCCCAAAATTAACCCTTCACTAGGAACTGACACTGGCGCCCATCGACCTACAAACTGGACCACACTGTCTTGCTTCTCACAACAACAATCACAACATACTCGCGTCTAGTCGTCCAATAGTCGAAGGTCCTACCAGAAATTCAGTGTACAGTGGCTAGTCACCAGCAGTCTGGTACACCATCAGAACGCGACACAGTGTATAAGGAAAATGGGTACGTTATTTATAGCGTGGTTTGTTTTTCCACGTCTCTTTGTTTATTTTCCATCCCGAGCAAAAGGGACCCTGTGGTTACGAAAGGGTTCAAAGGCAGTCCTCGTGTACGGACAGGTTTACAGTGGTGCTGCAGGCTTGTCTCTCATCACTTGGTGCGAAGTTACGGTCGTCTGGTGTGTCGTCTGCTTCCCGGGGTTCCGCCATACCGTGGTTCCGTGGTGTTGATGCATGACAAATGGATAATTGCGCTTTGACGAACTGTCAGTCTGGCGAACCGGTTGGGATTTACACTGATTTCCGCGTTGTCACTTTCTCCACCGGCGAAAGCGCACTGGTGTAATAATAATATGCAATCAAAGAGAATTTAAACACGCACGCCGGGTGGTTCCAAAACTTAACATCGACCGGCCAGAAAGGTGTCCGAATATCCGACTATAGTGCATCAAAAATTCTCACGTGTCACGTGGCACGAATTTGCTGTTGTGCATAATGAATGAAGTCGCGGATAATGAATGGTAGAGGGTTTTCGGGGAAAGGTGTGATTCGACGATGCATTCATTAGTACGCTTAACTCCGCTTTGGTGGATGTAGTTGCGATGTTTTTGGAACGTCCAGGGAATCGTCAGATTTGGTGCACAGGATTTCCGGTTCGGGTTTCTCCAATTTCTTTATAAATATATTCCACAATCAATGAACCGATTTCGTGGAACTTGCGGAGCTTGATGAGGTTTAACAGTAACCCAGAAATTATGGGCAACGATTACGCTGACTGTTATTGGAGAACTTCAAGTTTATTCCGACTCTTCTAGGGAAACGAACTTTAGGCATGTTTATGCATTAAATTGGGATCATTTTTGCTGGGAAAAAGGACGCAGCTGCTTACGATACGCAAAGTTCGAGCAAAGGGTTGAGAATTAATGGAACAAATTGATTATCGAGCTTCACAGAGTTCGCCCAAACTTACAAAAAAAGGATCTTAGGTTCACAAGCTACACTAATGAGACCGGCGTTGATGAAGAAAATTAATAAAAATAACCTAATTAGACACATTTGTTTCACAGGCATCCCTTCGCATTTGTAGCACTATCTATAAACCAGTCATTCACACCTCCTTCGAAAAACTTGAAAAACATAAATGGGTTAGCGAAGGGATCCGTGAAATCCTACATTTTCTCGACCGTACTAACCTAATTTCCATTCCGTCGGGTCAAACGGTTCATTAGACGTGGATCCTCTCTTCCGGCATTCAGTTGTCACACGGAGCAAGCGGAAATTGAAACTACGGCAACCTTTTCGAAAAACCTTTCAACAACATCATCATCATGAGGGCGAGGCGTTGAAAACTTTAGTTACATTCCATCGGGAGACCCCTTCTGGGACTGGCGAGTTCTGCAGGAACCCTGCCCAACGTTGACTCCTTTCAGCTTGGGAACGTAAGTCTTACGCTCATCGATAAGCATCTTGATGTCCGATTCGTGGGCGCCTTCAACTTGACTGACACATCAGCCCGATGTTTGCGTGGGGTTCTTCAATTTTTCTTCCTGTTTTTTTTTTGTTGCTTTGATTTAATTTCCAAACTCAACACACACTCGCCCTGTACTCGACCAAGAAACCGAACTTCCGCAAAAGGTCACGGAACTGGTGGACTAATGTGAGTGCGCGTGTTCGCGTGTGCGGAGCCCAACAGCGGAAAACCCAACCAGTGACGTAAGAAGGTCGTTGCCGAAAGCAACAGGAACCGGAGCGAAGGGAGACAACTTTTGTTTACATTTCGGGCCGCGTTTCTTTATTTAGGATACACCCGATAGCTCCAATGTTGATGTTAAGGTGTTGTCTTTTGCTTTCCCTCTGATTGTTTTGTTACTATCTTCCGTTTCTTGGGTGGCTTCTCGTGTTTTTTTTTGTCGAAAACTCAATCGGAAATCGTACCACAACACAAAACAGTACCTTGGGTAGAATTTATTTGAGCAGGAAAGGAAAAACTTCCAGTGCGCCAAAGACGGCTATCGTCAGCATCATAAAGCATAGAAAAAGCATCACCGAGCTCGTAAAAGAAAATATGAAAGAAAAATAGAAAATTCTACGGTCTGATTGGGTTTCCCTTGAGCCGAAAGCAGCAGGACCTGGAGATGGTAAAAGTTTGAATAAATAAATCCCACCTCGGTGGCGCGTGTCTCAGGTTATCTTCGCCGTATCTACAACCTTTTCCCATTTTGATTTGGTTGTCCATTTGAATGTCCGCTTGTACCAGGGGGATTTAGTCCCATTCCATCAACAAAAATACCGGCATAAATGTTTAATGTTTGATGTCTAGAAGGTTGCCCAAGTTGTCAGGTCCCTGATAGACCATAACTTTGGAGCTGCTTCGTTCAATGCTTTCAAGGTGCGAATCAGATTGCGATCGAATCGGATCAAAAGAGCGAACAAAAGTTCCGAAGGGTGTTCCAAACAGAACGTTAAGGCTTAAGATTTAAGATGCCCCAGACACACATCACCCAAACCAGACGGGCCGCCTGTTTCCCGTGCTACCCGTGTTGAATCGATTAAGCAGACGAGATTTACTGCTTACCTAACGCGTTGCGATGTGTCGCGGGGCGTTCTTTTCGTTTTTGTGACTCGTTCTCTGTCGCGATCGCGATTACTACAGATGGAGCATAATAAAGAAAGGTCGTTTTTAAGTATGCTGCAAGAGCTAGTGGGAGCTTGAATGGACGACATTCGATTCTCGAGCGCATCACGAGGGCCGCCCAAGACTAATCCACTGCACTGTTAAATAGATGAATGTAAATTATTCTATTCGGGATGCGGGATGGCCATTCATCGTGCCTGCAATGGGGCAACGATCGATCAAGTCGGAAAATGCCTTCCCTATTCAGGGTTTTTTCGGTGAGAGCTCACCACTCGGCTTTAATTGTTTGTAACACACTGTTTTGCCTGGCTTAAAATCAGATTATCCCAAACTTCAAAAATTCGATAAACGAGCATGGTTATGCGGAAACAAGAAGAAACAATGGTGAAGGTACTCTCTGCACGAAGTGAACAAGAAGATTAAACTTTAAAATTCCAAATTAATTTTACAACATTGTATCTGCACCGTCATGCAACTCGGGGCCCTTTCGGTGGCATGAATCAGTGCGTTCATCATTTCGAAAATATCGGGGCATTCGTCCGGAGTTTCGCCCACGGTTTGCGAACTCGTAAAAGTGTGTTTCACGCTGCATCATCATCAACATCACGGGATGGAAGTGAATTCTACGAAATTCATAAGCCAATGCACGACGCCATCTCTTAATTGATTCACCTTTACTTTGGCATGCATTAGGGCGGTGATGCTCAGGAAACGCAGTACTGCAATGCACCAAACCTGTTTCAAGAAAATCAACTCGTGCGTTTAAGGTACACTGCACATTAAAATCAGCGTGATATAAATAACTTCAAATTACGCACGGGATGGTTTTCGTTTTCCTGCAACAGAAATGAGGGACTGTTTCAAGGTAACGCTATTTCCTTGTTACTGTTTACGTGCTCCAGATTGCGCGAACAATAATTTGTTGAATATTGTATGCATTTGAAATTCGGCCCACCAGACCACTGAACGAACTAAACTACAGGCGAGTGCAGTTCAAGATGGATTGAATGGAATTTAGGTCCTTGAAACTCTTGGGAACTGGAACGGAGGAACTAAAGCGCGCGGGCGTGCAGCAAGTGTGGCAAAATATGAAGTGCCCGCATAGGAAATGTTTTGGAAGCCGTTCGTAAAATGTAGGGTTAGACGCAGCGCAGATATTTGAAGAGAAGTGAGATAGAAACAAATAAAGACAAGAATATCACAGTGTTTAGGATATTTTTAAACACGTTGACAATTCTTAGTTGACAATCTCAAATATACCAAGAAGTTCATCGCTTGACACACGAATTGAATTCTGGAGAAAAAGCAACCAGTGGAGGAAAATACAGACTTCTACGTCGTATCAATAATTCTGACGCAACTTTAACATCGAATAATACTGTAAAATATAGGATATGGTAGAATGTATTGACCCGCAAAGTTTGGATAAAAAATGACTATCTTGGAACGATTATAAGAATAAAGTTTACAAGAATTATCAAGATGCATTAAATGTTGCTTGCTTGATGTCCAAGAACTATTTTATCATGATATTTCCATCCGGCAATATTGCCTAGTGACTATGCTGCAATTATCTACCATCTTGGTCGCTAAACAGTTTTCCGATAGTCTTCTGATAGTCAAAAACTAATTTATCGCTGAGGTCTGTTTAGAATCAGTTCGACCGAAGACGTGATTGTAGTCAAAATGTTTTTTTTTAACAATCGTCATCATCGACTCTTAGACGCGATTTTTGTATAAATTCTTGTATTCCTTGAATATTTCTAGACCATCACAAGAGTCCTCCATCAGCCATCTTTTTCTGCTTTTGATCTGTAAGCTAGGGGTCCTTGAGTATTTTTGATTACTTGATTTTATTGGTAGCTCAATGGACCTGGCTAAAGTTGATCCAAACTCCAATGGTAATATATGGTTGATTGGATCATTGGGACTCAGCTAGTGATTGTGCCATCGCACGAATAATCTTTAAATTCAGTCGGTATATTCAACACATACAACATCATAAAGTTTCTACAATGTAAGCAGTGACAGAATAGGATCTTTGGAGACCCTAAGCGTAAAATAAGTTAGCGCTATAAACCATTTGATTCACTGGCTTTTTTGAGAGAGTTATTGGGACCTGACATGAGGCCCTGCTATAGAGTTCGAGGACACACCTCAAAGCTCGCTCATAGGAAGATTCGCTTTTATCAATAAGTAGGAGGCCTACTCAAACATCGAGCCTACTAGGATCCACTCCTGTCTGTAAGTCAATTCAACACGTTGTATGATCATGATCATGATATCTGAACTGTATTGCATATTTGTAGGTACTACAACTAAGACGCCATTTATCAAAACTTTGTTTCAGTTATCTTAATAATTTTGCCACACAAACAAGATCTTAGTAACAGAGAACAGAAACATCAAACTCCAACTACGGGAAACCCCTGCAAGCATCTTTATCTAGCCCAGCTACCCAACGGAAACAACCGATCACTCAAGCAGAGAAGGTTTCCGTGACACTTTTCCCGACTCGACACAAAATCAATTGCACTGCATTTATTCTTTTCCGCACGCGGTTTTTGTTTCTTTTTTTTTGCGAGCGATCAATCACTCTACACACGTTCTCGACACATTTGCACCACATCAGCACAAGAATCGCACAGCTGTCATCGGAACTGAGCTCTTGCACTGATTCCACTTCCCGCCGAGAAAACACCAACACTCCCACCTCGGCTCGGTGCAATTTACAACTTAATGAACTTCTCTTCGGCGACACGCATAAACAAATCTTCCACTTCCTTCCGGGGGAACGCCACAAGACACTGGATGTGTAAATCACTTTAAATCAAACACATAAACAGAAACACATGAGCGCACACAACATTTCCCACGCATTCACATTAAACGAGCAATTATTTGCGACTCGAGAATAATAAACACACAAAACCACAACACACCTTCTTCGCAGCACATTTTGATTTCAATTTCACAAAACACCTTCTTTGCTTGTGACGGATTATTATCTGGCACAAATCATCCCTACGCTTCGAGGGAGAGTCACGATTTATTTCACAATCGTATCAACCAACGCACCTATTACACCACAACCACAAGAACTATGCAAAATTATGCACTCACTAATACAACGGCTTCAGTGTGCAGCGAAGGGTCGTTGCATCCAGGAAACTATTTTTAAAGAAGCACCGGAATTAATTGCCTAATAAATTGCAACCTTCCACTGTGTGGTTGTACTCACAACTCACTCTCAACCACACACCGACGTATGATCTGCGTACTTTCGTGATCGATTTTTGGGTACCAGCGTGGTGCACGTGTACGGCGTGCCTGTGCGCGTTCCGGTCCCGAAATGATGGCGACCACTTCTTCCCAAACGGAGAACACGCCAACCGACCGTACGCCAACCGTTCTAACGCCAACACGATCGATTTCTGAAGCCGTGTGGTTGAGCCAGCGCTCGGTAACGCGTGCGCCATGCCCTCCGCTTTGCTATGTTCTATGCTAGCACTGACTGCGCATGACATAAGCCGATCGTCGACTCGACGCTCAAACCCTCGTACTGCTGGGCCGACGCATTATATGTGCACGCGTTCATCATCGGGCTGTCCCGGTGTTCTTGGAGTAGCGTGGCTGGTGTTCTTGAAGGTGCGTTCTCTGCATCATGCGCATCAACATCGGCACGCGGCTCAGTACAAACAGACATCGGCCGACCGTACCAACCAACTTATTTGGCATTGGTTCAATGGGTGTACCAAGACACACGATGACGCATAAATAACGGGACGGTTGTTGCGTTTGCTTTGTCTTACGGGGTGCGTTTGATCGGGGTGTAGTATCGGTGCGCCACCGAGCTTCCAAAAATGTCAAAGAATGACGGCGGCTTTAGTGGCGCGCGTCGCACTATAAAACCGAACCTAGACGAACGGCTGTTCCGCAGTTGTAGAGCCGCGACTGACCTTCGGTGCAGCATTACGATTCCTCACTGATGATGGCTCCCCGAATATCTACGCATTGGTGACGTCCGTTACGGATGTTTACGTAACAATTGCCAGCTGTTTCGTTGGCTCTGTTTTCCAACGCAAGATTTTGGAGACATTATCGACTGGAAACTATCGTTCCAGATGGTTGGAAGGTATTCTTTGCCGCTCCACAACATGGACATTTTGGGAAAGCAGAAGTTGGGAAAACATCATTCGAGGTAATTTGGGACATAAATCTTTCGACGCTGAATTGTTGCTTCTTGTAGCGAGGAAATTGAAATGTAAAACCATACTGCGCGTTTGCACCTGATATGGATGTCACTTTGGGGAAGAAATTTATGACAAATACAATCAGCACATTTGGAGAGAATGGATTTGTTAACATAATAGATGAATTTTAAATATCTCGGAAAGATAGGAAAGGGTTTGATTAGTATCACTCCGTCAGACATAAAAATAATTTAGAAAAGAATTTTGAAAGTCATGTTTCGCAAAAATCAAACTGTATTTGATAGTAATGAATTGTACTTTTTTTTGCAATTACTCCAACATTGGCTTAAGAGAAACGAATTTATAAGTTGAATCTTAAATAGCTATAAATTGACTTTAGGACCAGTTCGCAGACTTGCAACTTAGCAGGTCATCAGGACATTAAGGAATTTCGACACTTCTACAATTTATTGATTTAAATTTATATTTTTTATGTAAAGTTACCTATATTAATTCAACCTACATAACCAATTCCAGGCGGCGGCCCGTTGGTAGATGAGACAGCGGCGCCGGTCTTCACACGGCAGGACCGGGGTTCAAGTCTCATCTGGGCCGTTCCCCCATAGTGAGGATTGACTAACCAACTATGCGGTATCAATTAGTCTAGTAAGCCAGAAATGGCAGGCATGACCTTAGAGGTCGTTAGGCCAAGAAAGAAGAAGAAGAAAACTAATTCAAAAAATTTTATGAAACAAAAAACTTAAATCTTTCGCACAAAACCCTAATAAGCTTCAGAAAATGAAGTAGCATGACTAAACGGAGACTTCTTACATTCATACTTGATGACATAAAGTTCTTAAAGGTGTAAATTTTGTTGATCTGAATTCGACGTTAAATAGTGGCTTTAAATCTCTTCTAGTAGCCAGAAAATTAATTATAGTAACAAGTAAGCTTATAGAATCCGCAAGGAAACTTAAGTAAGAAGACTTTGGAGAGATTCAAGTTCAAAAAGATATCCAGTTATTGCACGGTAGAAAGGATTTGATAGTTTTTTTCTGGATAAATTTTAATCTGTCAATTTGGTATTGTTCAAGAAATGTTGAGAAATTCTAGTTTTGGTCTAATTTGAAAGAGATTTGAGGATCGTTAAAGTCTTTACCTACACTCAACCTAGACAGACCTAGACAGACAAAATAATCACTTGAAGTCTTGAGAATAAGTCACATGTATGAGTTGATTGTTCATTCTTGCCTTGACCTCGCGAATTTTCAACTTCTTGAACATCTTCAACGATGTTTCATCATCAATTGAATTTGTTAAAATTTCTTGTGTTATTTTGAGAAGTCCAGGCACATTTGCTCATCATGTCATTAACCAGGACCTTCGTCGAACCTTCCAAGAAGTCTGATAGAGGGTTCATTAAGCATACAAAATAAATTACGAGACACACAATAGTGGACACTAGACAACTGCAAAGAGCCTTATACATTTGAACCGATGTTAAGACTCATTGGTACTCCATATTTGCATTTCCACAATTTCTTAAAGACCTTTACCAATATCCTTGCCTTATAAAAGTAAATATAGTTTTACTATTATTATTGTTATGAAGAGAAGAAGAAACTGCATTTAAAAAGGTTTTCTGAGTGATTTAAAAACAATTCAAATTAAAACAATGGATCGGCTTGATGTTCGACCATCCATAATGAGGTAAAACCGTTTCATATGTTGATCGTAACCAACAGCAAATTAAGTCAATAAATTGCGCATCGATTGCCCAGTTACAGCCTAATTCATTTGAATAATGTCTCATCCAAGTAACCTATTCCGATCGCCATTTCCAGCTGTCAAAACATACACACACACATCGCCAAACCGTTTTCTCCCGCGCATTATTTTCAATCAAGAACAACTCTGTATGTCGTACAATTGAATAATTCATGCTCATAACTGGCTCGCGCCACACAACACCGTACACCCCCCCCGGTTGTTGATATATATTCTAGACGTGTGTGCTGTTTTGCATATTTTTCGAACAATTTGAAGCGTACGATCGCTACGCGAGCTACACACCGTTGTAATGGATATTATATTTGCAGCTCATCAATGTGCTCGTATATGTATTATGTTTTGCTCGATTACCATACGTGCTTGTTGGTAGATGTTTCTGGTCGCGCGATGCTCCTAACTTTGGAGGATCGAATCCGTTCCGGCATTCTAATTTGACACACCACACATCGCAAACCGCCTATCAACGCTACCTGCCAAACGGTGCTGCTGCCTAACCTTCGAAACAATTTTCTCCTCCCCAGAAAACCAGATGCCATTGGTATGAAATATTCGGCAGCTGCCTGGAATGTCCTGCCATCCTCCCAGCTACATCCTCATCGCTCCGGCTGGGCTGTATTGATTATGGGAACAAATTTTCATCAACCCTACCCCTGAACGAAAACCCCGAACGACACATGCTTCCATGCTTCCAAGTACGCCAGGCCAGACACAACCACCATTACCGCCGCCGGCGATAATAATACAACCATCAGCCACAGCATCGATCGATACCGCCCGGTGCATCGTGTTGGAGCGACCACATTCTCGCTGGCGGAGGCTTTCCGGGGGGAGGGGGCTAAAACGAGGAAGCAAAAGCTACAAAAAAAATCACCCACCAACGGACATTGACACTGAAACCATTATCATTTAGCCTCGGTTTGCTCTTTTAGGGTGGAAGGACAAAAAATACACCCAGGGCCCAGTATCCTGACACATCCTCGATCCGCACCAGGAAAGTAGAGACGCTCCATTTGGTTTCCGAGCTCTGAAAAGCAACCTGAAGCAGCAGCCGTTGACCCAACCGCAACATAATTAGTGCACCCAGAGCTGCACCGTTCGAAAACAGGGGGGAAACCGCTTTTGTTTATGATGCAATCGTTGTTACATTCTTCCTCTTCGTCTCGTACACATACGGACACACAAACACACGAAGCCACAGGGACAGGGTTGAGGCGTTATGCATTTCCAATCGGGAAACAATTTGCATAATTTAATAACCTTCTTTTTTGTTCGGGTGCGTTCCTTCTGTAAAGCTCGGCCGGTAATCGACGAGGCCGATTTTGTCAGCTTGTGGTAAGTACTGCATTGTGCCCAACGATCATTGTTGCGGTGTATTATCATATTTTCGTACATAATTTCTCCATTGTTCGGCGACAGTTTTTTTTTCTCTCGATCGATTGTGGAATGTTTTCTTCAATTATAATAATAAAAAAGCGAGTGAAATGATGATGGTTGGTATCGTAAATCTTTCTTTTGCTTGACGGGAACAGGTGCGATAATGTAAAACTAGTTTCTTGAAATTAATATAAAATGTAAAACAATTTTTGATATACTTCAAAAAAATAAATAAACTGTTCATGATATAAAATGTTGAATAAAAACAGAAGTTTAAAAAAACTTTATGTGGATCTAATATTGCTATATTTTACAATATTTTCTAACAGTATACCTTTTTTAAAACTATCTTGATTTTTCAATTGGTTCCGATTGCATGTTCGGCAGGCTCCGGTGAGCTGGTTATGTCATGCGAATGGCACCGGACGACCCAGTCCGTATAGAACATTTAGGCCGTCCATACAGACAGAGGAGGCGTGGTAGGCCCAAACTGAGATGGTGTTTAGGCGTTGATGCGTCCGCCAGAACGGCCGGGATAATGGATTGTCAGACGACGGCGCTAGACCGTGAGCGATATCGGGGATTGTTGCAGCAGGCCAAGACCACGAAGCGGTTGTAGCCTGATAACTCTAACTCCGATTCCATGTGAAGCGATGTATATCAAATTTTTACCAAATTTTCTCTACACTTATTCAGTTTTTACACATCTCATGTAATGTATTTAAATACAGTTTAACAAATGAATAAAACAGAAAAAATACACAAATAAAGGCAAAATATAACTCAAATTTTAAATGCAAATAAGAAAGGCATATAGGGCGGCCCGGTGGTGATGCGACAGCGGCGCCGGTCTTCACACGGCAGGACCGGGGTTCAAGTCTCATCTGGGCCGTTCCCCCATAGTGAGGATTGACTAACCAACTATGCGGTATCAATTAGTCTAGTAAGCCAGAAATGGCAGGCATGACCTAAGAGGTCGTTAGGCCAAGAAAGAAGAAGAAGTGATTGTTTTGCATGTTAAACAACCAAAGTTAGATGGATTCGGTCCCATCGAATCAACTTTTACTGCCAAGTCAAAAAGTATGTAAAACTATGAATAGAAACAAAACAAAATTACTTGAAAATATTCAATTGCATACATTTAGGCGCCACCAAACCAAACTTTTAAACATTTTATTATACTGCATATACTGGAATAAATAAAAATAATTGTTTAATGCTTGCGTATTTACAAATGAAAGGCTTGATTTAGGAACTCCTAATGATGTTTTAGTATAGCTTTAAAAAACAAATTATTTTTAACATAAACAGCTATCAATAAATTCACAAATTATGTGAATTATTTTATTGGACAAACTGTCACAAATCAGATTTATTCGTTGATTAAAAAACACGTAACAATCACACTCTTCTCATAAATTTAATTCAGTAAACCTGTCCAATTTAAGTAAGATATTAACAATTTAGTATGTATGTCTTTAGACCTTCAAATATAGATGTTGGGTGGTGGATGCAACAGCGGCGCCGGTCTTCACACGGCTGGGTTTGAGGTTCAAGTCTCATCTGGGCCGTTCCCCCATATTAAGGACTGTGACTATCCAACTATGCGGTAACAATAAGTCTAGTAAGCCAGAAATGGCAGACATGACCTAAAAGGCCGTTACGCCAAGAAAGAAGAAGATAAACAATTTTATGTTGATTTTTTCCAATATATTTACCTTTTCGTACCTTGATAATCAACATGAAAAGTTTTTAAACTAATTAAAAGTAAGTGTTATAAATGTATTCTCATTATTACATCACCAAGAAAGCGGCGATTTAGCCTTCAAACTTAAAAAAGATTAGGTTCATATATCCAGGAAAATAAATGTGTGATTGCATACTTCCAGGCGTCGTATGCTCAAGACAAAATTTAATCTTTACTCTCTTGGCTTTTTAAAGATAATTAACTTTTCCTTTTTGCCATGAACGAATTCCACTTTATTGAAAATCAAAATGTAAGGGTAAAAAATCCGATAGTTCCAATTTTCCATGTAACTTGAACGTTCTGGTTCTAAACGCAAAACCGAACAACTACACCACGTATTGCATTGATTAGCCATTCTCTTCGATTTCACCCGGCTAACGTCCATAGGCGCAACACGTACGACGCCTAACGGTTGAAGTACAACATAATTTCCCTAATTGAATCATCGGCAATGGTTGCGCAATTTTCGCCTGTCGTTTGCTGTCCGAGCGCTCAGCACAGTGAGACGGGTAAAATCTACAAACAATTCCTGATCGGCCTCGCACGTGTCGCTCTTCTTACAGCTTCCACCGATACGCCGATGTTTTGTGTGTAAATATTTGCAATTTCACTTTTCATCACCTCGGTGAAATGAAACGCATCGCAACCAGCGGCATCCAAAGCACTGCCCGCACGGAATCATTTATGCGGATCAATATTTAAACGGATTGAGACGATTGGTAGCAACTGCAATGGCGCCATTATGCCTACGGTGTGAGGCAAGCGGTCGATTGAAACAACATTGACACTTCCGTAAACAATCCAAAACGGGGCGGGTGGAAAACCGCGTGAAAAAACCGTTCGATTGTTGTGCTGGTGACAATCGCCGCTCGCGTGTTGTTTGTGTTCGGAAAATTACAATTTGATTAAAACAAATGATGACATTTATCATGTTCGAACACCTTGCACTCCATCTGCACATGCACACGCACAAACGCAGACTGACCACCGGCAACAGTCGCCACATGTTGACTTAGTCTGGCTTTGAGGTTGCTGGATACACAGGCAGGAGTCCGGATTTTCAATTCGGAAATGCAATTACTCATCGATCGTCTGGACAAAGGTCGGCCTGCACTGTCGTCGATGTCAACAATTTCCCATTTTCCCGCTTCCTCACATCAAAAGGTTTGCTCGCCCGCTCGTGCGCCGATTGCTGGACGTGACCTCCAACAGACTGAAGCGGTCGAACTGTCTGACCACGTCCGGCAAACAAATAGTTCACTGCAAACAGCACTGGAAAAGTGAAACCAGTTGCAGCTGCCCGGAAGCTTTGCCCGGTGTGTTGTGATTGAGAAATGTTGGACGGAAATGCAATTGGTTTGTGTATTGCATTGGTTGTGCATTTGAGATGCGTATGGAATGCACACAAAAAATGGTCCTAGCAAATCACCAGCAGGATTTTTGCATCAAAAAACAGTTCCTGAGTTCTGGAGATGACTATGCTTTCAATTTCAGTTGTACATGGTTTTTCGTTTGAGTCTAAGGCCCAACAACTTCGAATCATTTGGCCTCCTCAAGTGCACATCAAGTGCGCCTAAAGTTATGCTATTTGAAATTTAACCTAAAAATAAAGATTTTTAAACAAATTTAAATTGTAGATTTAATCTCATTAAAACATCTCCCGGTACGCAGCAATCCTTTTCATAAACACTATCAGATGAAAAACGCTCACCGTGTCCCCAAACTGACAGCAGGAGTTAAACCCACGGCATGGCAGAACATCGGTCAACCATATTATGGCCGTCCGGTGTCGACCACCGGATTTTCCACCTCGCAAATCACCGGGGATTACAATCCAAATCATCCGATTATCAGTTCCCGGGTTTTCGACCCGTTTTCCCTGAGTCTGACGGTCAGACTGCATCACCGGCACCCTTGAAATCGGTTCAGAACAAACGCACGTTCGCCGGTTCATCAGGGAAGCGTGGAACATAAAGAACACACGAGCACACCGACCAAAAAAAGACCAGACACAACCACGAGCACCACCGTTTGAGGAAGCTATTTTCGCCATCCCCACGCCCTTTTGGAGCCTTTGTTTGGATTGTGTTCATCGCTGTAGGACAGTTTTCCTTGCCCGTGCTAGCGATATTTGCATGCCAGCAGTTTAAAAGTGTAATCTAGTCCATCTATTTCACGTCAATAGCGGATAAATGACTCGTTTTTCACGCGCCATACCATGACGAGCCTGCCGTCGTCGGATCGTGAGGGACTAGCCCTTTGTGTGACGACGTCCGCCACTGGACTGCAAACGGTTCGAGGCAATTCTCGGGGGAGGATAATGTGATACAAGCAACACTTTCTGTGATGGTGAATAATTGGAAAGCGGCCAGGTATTGAAGGTTGAAGTAGTATGATGGGTCTTTAATGGTTAAAGAGTACACAAGAGTCTTTGTAAGAGACAGTTGTGTATTAATCGTGTTGGTTTGTTTTGTAGATTTGCATACTGTAAGGCGTTTTATATTATAAAAGAGCATACTTAAATGTCTGGGCATGTTATATTCTAGCTTACTGTCTATAATAGTGACTATCATGAATGACCATCCAATGTGTGAGCTGTCAAGAATACTGGCCAAGTATTGAGTCCCATTGAAGTCCTCTTCCGGGTTCAAACTAATGTGTTAATTGTAATTTCTTAATTTATTTACAATTCCAACGAACCACCAAGACCATTTTCAAGTAAATTCAAGTGTTGAAAGCTTTGAATGTTATAAAATAATATCGAGTACGAGTTTTAAATTAGAACCTTCAGCTAAGCTACTGTGAAAGATATCGTAAGCCCCTAAAAGTATGCAATACACACACCAAAATGGATAATATTACTGATTAAATGTTATTTGTCCTGTTTGAAGCTTTCAATAGCGTTTCTTAACATACAGACGTACTCATAATATTGATTCCTTCACAAATAAAATACCATTTCACCACAAAACAACCTACACAAAAAGATAAAAGCTTTTCTACTAAAAGTTTGATCCAATTGCATTAGAGTTTCACTGGCTCTAGCCCACATTGACGTTTCCTTCGATCTGTATTTGAGAGAGCCTGATTTTTACCACCCATTACGTTACATCTTCCGAACCCATTGTCCGGATGGAAAAGCTTTGCTCGTTCGAAAAGTACAATTTGTATTCGGGTAAATAACATTCCACCGGTCGCCACTGGAAGGTAAAAGCCACCACCTCGCATAACCACAGCTAGTGTAAACAGTACGAAGAGAGGCCATCGTGCAAGAAACCATGCAGAAACTCTTCTCCATCCTGCACAAGATACAATACAGACAGGATGGAAACCTAAAACAGTTGCCTGCCCTGATAATGTACATCCCATTTCGGTCAGTGTGTGTGTTGTGACGGTAGAGTTTCGCCCTGTCCCGGACACCACACATAATCGATATACTGCGATGTATCCCTTTCGAAACCAAACCAAGAGTGTTTTGAGCTCGAGTGTACTTCTTATCAAGTGTTTTGGGGTTGTGCATCGAATGAATGGAAAAACTAGCGTTTCTTAACATACAGACGTACTCATAATATTGATTCCTTCACAAATAAAATACCATTTCACCACAAAACAACCTACACAAAAAGATAAAAGCTTTTCTACTAAAAGTTTGATCCAATTGCATTAGAGTTTCACTGGCTCTAGCCCACATTGACGTTTCCTTCGATCTGTATTTGAGAGAGCCTGATTTTTACCACCCATTACGTTACATCTTCCGAACCCATTGTCCGGATGGAAAAGCTTTGCTCGTTCGAAAAGTACAATTTGTATTCGGGTAAATAACATTCCACCGGTCGCCACTGGAAGGTAAAAGCCACCACCTCGCATAACCACAGCTAGTGTAAACAGTACGAAGGGAGGCCATCGTGCAAGAAACCATGCAGAAACTCTTCTCCATCCTGCACAAGATACAATACAGACAGGATGGAAACCTAAAACAGTTGCCTGCCCTGATAATGTACATCCCATTTCGGTCAGTGTGTGTGTTGTGACGGTAGAGTTTCGCCCTGTCCCGGACACCACACATAATCGATATACTGCGATGTATCCCTTTCGAAACCAAACCAAGAGTGTTTTGAGCTCGAGTGTACTTCTTATCAAGTGTTTTGGGGTTGTGCATCGAATGAATGGAAAAACTTGCCAGAGCAACCCGACCCGATGTGTGGTACCGACAATAGTTTTGTTTCCGTTTCCGGCTCGTTGAGCGTCCTGGTTTTGTTTGTGGTTTTTATTCGTCCACGGTCTGTGGTGCATCACATCAGATCACACTCGCCCGTTGCACTTTCATTTGCAATCATCATTTGCCACCCCGGAACTGGACGCTGTTTCTCGTTTGAAGTTTTGTACCGAACGGGAACTCTTGAATGATTGCAATGCAAACCAGAGGAAAGGTGTGTTTACCGTGCGTACCTTGTGTTGTGAAACGTCTCCTGTCTGTGCCTAAAAGGGAACAGAACTTTCATCCGATTGCATACATTCGGGCGATTGTCGAATGAATGGAAAATCTTCAATTATGGTTATGACTTTAGCATAATTGCAAAACTTTGTTATACTTTGGCATAATGCGAGAACCAAACAAATACCGAATACCGATTTAATCTAATCATAAATAATTCGCATTCGGGAAAAGGCACTTGAAAACATATTTTTAAGCTTTCGGTTACCAGGCTCATCATAAAATCAACACGCTGCCAATAGCACTCGCCGTTCTGCCGTCCTATGCTTCAGGGGGTGCCTACGGTGCATCGGAGCTTCCAATTTCATTTTCAGTTTTCTGGCATACGTCCAAACGCAACGCTAAACCGTTTGCTGTGACGCTTCCTGACACAGACACATCCATCCGGAACTCTTCTACGATCATTTCCGAAAGTGATTCGACACAGGCCCGACAGTGACTACAATTTCCGGATGTATTTTACCGGGGAGCAGGGACAGAAAAACGGAACGCACAAGCCTGAGGAGGCCCTGTTGAGCCATCTGGAAGCATGTTTTGGAAAACGTTCCTCGGGTGCATTGCAACTGAATATTTATGCGTGAGCCATAGCATAACACACCGAGCGAGCGAGCAACAACAGAGAATTATTCAACGCGTTTCGGATGTGTTGTTTTAATGTTTTGTGTTTGTTTGTGCTGTGGATCCTACCCCGGCGACTCTTCTGGATCTCTCTTCGTATGATGACGTTTAGCTAACGGGTCGTACCAAAACTGGATGCGCTTCAACGATTCAAAATAGTTCCCAATGTACGGTTTATACTGTATCCACCAGCTTCAATGTCCACAGAGAACTTAGTGATCAACGCTTCTCAAGAGGTACAACTTTCAGCGAAATCCACTGAGTACCATTAGACCAGGCGAAATTGCATACCAAAGCTACCGAAAGCGAGAGTATGTTCGGTGGTCGTAAATTTTCAATCTGCCATCCATGTCCAGAATCTCTTGCCAGACCTCCGGTGCAAAAACTGCCCAACATTCTAATCTACCAGAAACCAGGTCCGAGCTCAGTTCCCTTCCAGTTCCAGGGAGCCGGTTCAATGGTCAGTGTCAGGTTTCAAAGTTTGCCCCGGGGTTTCCCGGTTTGGGTCCAGCCTTTGTCAGCATAAAATAAACATGTATTAATTAGTCAGACACGCACCAACTCTCCGGACACCGGACTTTGGGATGGTTTCCCGATTCCCGAAACGTAACGCGCACGAACCCATGTCATCGTGTCGTTCTTTTGGTGACTTTGACCTTCGGCCTTCTTCTGTCACCTTATCCTTCCAGCGCTGGACGACAACTAGCATGGCTTCATCTCGATGGGTGCTTTTGGAACGGTAGAACCGGTAGAATCTTTACAGGCACCGAGAGCGGGACGACGATTGACTTTTGGGAGCCAAAAATACCAAAGGTGGTGGACCTTTCACCAGAAACCGATTGTCATTAGCAGACGGGTTTTTGGTCGAACGGGAACGGGACCGGGCATGGGTTTTTGATAAATGAGCTGGGAGTTTCGACGTGTTTCGGTTGATTAGCGCCCGGCAAATGGAGGTGTCGTTTGGCACACTGTGGGAGTGTTTTAATCAATTGCTTCATTAAGGGACCTTTCACTAGACTTTTGACAGGAGTGGAGCGAACAGGTTTAAAGAAGAAAGTTTATTACAATAAAGATTTATTCGATCAATTCTTACCATTAAAGAATTATTTTCGTAAAACGCCTTAAATTATGCAATTCGCACAAAAAAACGAATGATTTCAAGTACTGCTTTACCAAATTTCTCTCAAATGAAGAATCCAACGTCTAGATTAAAGTCACAAAACTCAGAAGATCAATTTCACTACCCACAAAAATCAATACGAACACATCTTCGTGCAACGTCTTTATTTTCACTTTAGATCTCTTATCGTCATAAGAGTAATGCATCCTGCGCTGTCCCATTGCCATCGTTTCTGTCGACTTTTGGAAAGCAATAAATGTCTGTAACAGGTAAGCCGAAAGCGGGAGAAAAACAGTAAGGCATCGATCCAACGATGTTGAGCAGTTTGATGGGGTCCGACGACCTAGCAAAACGAGAACTTCCATCCTACGGATAGACAGACACGTCCGGTACGGTTTCGCTTTTCCACTCGAATGGACTTTCGCTTTAGCGTAGCATCCCCTCAGAAGGAAAAAAAGTGGAATCAAAATTATTATTTCAACTGCAATTTTTTCTGCTCCAGGTACACCGTCGTCATGCACAAGGCTGTTGCTACTCATCTACGCACTCAGAATTACGAAAGAAAAGGGGAAAAAGTGTGTGGAAACTGATCGGTTAAAGTTGTTCGGTTTTGTGGTAAACCCTTGTGTGAGCATCGCCAGTGTAGGTATCTTCTGTAACTCGAACCGTAGGTGGTGTATGTAATGAAAAGAAAATATCTATCCCCACTCTTACTTGCCGTACGGTTCATCCGAACAAAGGACCAATCATGCGCTTTGTTGGATGTTGGATATTTCTTTATCAGACGAACAACGAAAGCATCATCACTAGTCTGCCAGAGTATAGATAGATCATGAGTGTGCCATGTTGTTGTGATGGCATTTTCATCAAATATCCTTCAAGCGCGCTACACGATATCATTTCACCACCCGCAAGTGATGGCAACACATTATGGGCTTTTTTTTCGGGAGTTCTAGAGGGAAAGCAAAAACCAGACCAGAGTTCTTCAGAAGAAAAATAACCCGGAACAGGATCTACCACCAGTGATGTGTCAATGTTTCTCCTAACGGCTCTAGATTCAGCACCGAACGATACGGAGACGCACTAAACTTAATTAGCCCAACAACAAGATTTTGCCGCAGGCCGTGACAAAGAAAATGCATCACCACCATAACAAGCCT